>MBFL02000149.1:0-81803 GCA_001696595.2 Aspergillus hancockii | reverse complement strand
AGCAGACCAACACGCCGAAGGGCGGGTGGGTCTGCTGACCTAAGAGACGGCTACGCCTTGCTCATTGGAGAACAGAAAATACAGGCAAATCTTCCCTATTGTTTTGACACATACCAAAGAGGCCGTCTATGCGAGATACGGGTTAAAAACTCGTATTCTCGTCTAGGTTGAGCGTAGGAAACTTATACTGTGCCAATAGAGAGAGATTCCTTTGCGGGCGACGAAAGGATCCTGGGAAGATTGATACCACTAGTATCTGTCTAGTAAATGCTCCCTTTACAGCAAGGTAGACAGTGTTTAATAAGATAGTAGCAGGATGAATTCTGTTCCATCGCGTCTGTCATGTCGCTACAACCCGAACAAGACATTAACATTCCGGTTTCCATATCACCATTCCACCCCTTCGTGGACGGTATATCTACACTCCCATTACCTGTCCCAACATTTAGTACTATTAAGCCGTATATTAGGCCGACACAAGGACGGCCGGTGGGGGTTGGGGGGGGTAACATAGTTGCTACGCGGCAAAAATGCCTCATACGAGTTTGGTCGTGATTCCATAGATCACCGATTGAAGCCGTAGCTTCATCTCAGGTAGGTGTCTTATAGCGTGTTGAACGATTATGATTGGTGGGCGACATTGTGATGCGAACGACGATCTCTTGGACTAAGGTCAGGCCATCTACAAACTGCGCGGCCGGCAGTCCTTTGATTTACGTACTTCTACCACTACTCCTTACACTTCGTTAGATTATCCCAATATGTGTGTCGCTTTCCTTGTTCAAAGTCCCAACCGTAATAGTTAGATTTATGGATCTTTCATTAGTATTTCCTGCTTTAATGTTATCATTTACAACGAATTCATCCGTCTCATGATATATGAAAAGGGAATAATAATTGTGTTGGAATTTTATTTGTCTAATGATATAGAAAGATAAGTGAGCTCTGACCTAGGTTTGTCCTCCAGTTCTGTATAGCGTAATAACGGGTACTCTCCAACCATGCTTTACCTATCAGGTCACGTAGGTAATCAATCACGTACTAATAACACCCTATGAGACCGTATTAACACTATATCTTCTCAAATCCCAGATTGCAGCACGGCTAGCAACTCAGGAAACACCGCCTATATAAACGAGAATTTTTTGGAGCTGCTTTTCACCATGCGGGGTTTACTAGACTGCCCTGCTCGAGAGTCCTCCTATTCATGAGAAGTGTCTCAATCTGATTAGATTTTGGATAATCGTGTGCTACTAGACGCCTAGAACAATTACCTTGCATCAGATGATACATTGCTGTTTTCTTTTCGTGTGAACATTGCATCGCTTCACAATGTCACTCCATAACACTGAAATATACATATACGTTGTAGAGGGGTATCTGCGGAATACTAACTACCTCAAAAGTACTTAGCTTTTGCCCGTGTTCAAAATATGAATTATGATACACACTCATTACCCTAGTCTAGTAAACTAATGAGCAAAGCTCACATGTAACCCAGTATATGCCTGTCTTAGCTAGTAAATCTCCTAGCAGCTCTAAGTACGTCCAGAACTGCAATCTGCATAGTGCACTCCTGTTTGCTCTCGCCGTGAGAACAACATATATTTATGTATGTACTTTGTTTATTCTATATTAATGCTCGCACAAAGTTATCCCTAGATTCGGTAGCATCGGACCATAATTTTTACGTACGACGACGTACGACAACTTTGATGCTGCTGTTAGCCCACCTACAACTCCAGATGAGTGGAATGAAGCTTTTTATAAGCAACTGCTATTGGCATTCCAAACCATCTGAAGATGAGGTGACGAATTACAATGGGGAAACAAGGATGAAATCTCGACCGCAATGCAATCTATATCAAGCCCCGTAGAATGCTACATGGCTTGGCGGTCTTGACTTGCCATTCACTGGTGAGATTTTTTGGCAACCTCCGCCATTTGGATCATGCATAATGTGCCCCTGGACTGAGAGGTGCCCGCGAGATTATTTGATGTTAACAAGATGCACCACGAACTCTCCTATCATAGGATTGCTTTGCGATTATCAAAAACACACTCACTTAACTCCCTTCCATGGCCCTGGCTTCTGCTCTTCAGAGATCCACTCCTATTTCTACTAGTCCTTCAAGGATCTTTTCAACAGCATACCACCCATGCTATTCACCACATGCCCTATCCTGTTCTATTACGACCGCAATCAGCCGAATTTGGTTAGTATTCTCGCCTCCGTCAACATCCACACCAAAAACATCTTTGGACACTTAAATGAATGAATGGCTCAGAATGTACTCCTTATTTCTTATCTTTGAATGTATCGTAGAGATTGGCCACCAGAAGACGCGCCCCATCTTGTAGTGGAGACGGAAGCAGATTGTTGCCACGAAGCAAAACCAATACGTGGAATGACTCCCACCATGTATTACTTGCCTGACAACAACAGCAAATACGAATTTCACGGTTCCCTGCTTGGCATTTGCCTTGATCTTTGTCAATACTAGGAGGTTCGACCTCGATAGGCGAAGTTCCGGGTGGAGCCTGCCTCTGATAACGAAGGTGCTTTCCATCCTACTGTCGTTGGCCAGCCGAACTTTATGAGAGTCGCAGAAGTTTCCTCTTGTCTTTGTACAAATATCTGCCTTTATTGCCTAACAGTCATCGCCAAGATAACGTGCCGTAGCTTCTATCTTCAGGGCAGTCAATGCAAAGCTTCTAGACAAGAAGAACGATGTATGTGGCGAAAAGAAATGACCTTGTATGCTGCTGATGACACTCGCTCGCTAATCGCTACAGAAGAAGAAAATTTAAAGGATCATCGCTCGAGTTGCATTCTACATTGTCCTGACGTGGGAGCTTATATATTCTCTTTACCTTCTCTCGGCCATTGTCCCACTCTCTTAGGCAAGGCAAAATAAGGACAGTCTCAACAATGAAACGAGAAACATTTACAGCATATCGAAAGATATTCCCTTTTATATATATTGGACTGTGGACTGACCACGCATATGATTGGAGAGTGACGTTATCTGGAGCGAATACCTTCGGTGTGTATAATATCACATTATTACCTAGAATCCCTTTAACCCAGTTTTAACTACGTAAAGTTGGCAAAAATAGATAACGTCAGTAAAATACGATACTCTTATGACTCTGCTATTGTCGTCTGTCTCAAAGGACGAGATGCAACACGCCTGTAAAGACAGCAAACGAGCTCTCGTTGGCATATTGAGCCATTTCGTAGTTGCCTTTGCCCTGGAGTCAGGGGACATCTTCCAGAGAATGTTCTCAAGCCGACAACACAGGGCTCCCCTTCTAGAGCATTCCGGAACTCATCAGCGTCGATGTAGAATCCAGCTTCGTTCTTTCGTGGTGCAATGGCGGTAGCTAGTTTCCTACCCATTTTGATGTCATTTTCAGGTCTGCAACGGCGACTTTATATTTGTCATTGATGACTCTGTTTGTCTTCTTGACGTCGGTGCCAATGTGCCTACGATAGGTATAGGTGTGACCGAATCTCGTCCGGTGTCTGGTACTACTTGAAGAAGAATGATTCCGGTTTGGTAGAACCTAGCCTATCGCTGTATCTGAAGCTAAGCAGCCGATATTGTCTGATAGCTGTCAGTGTGTAGTCGAAAGAACCCATGGCGCGCCAGGGCACCTTATCCAATGGTGCAACTAGGAAGTGGTCCCAATCTACCCTGGCTAAAGCTAGTATCATTACCTTCAACCAGAAGTACCATACATACTCCAAGTTCTCCCAGTTAGCGATTGACGAAACTCATAGTGGCCTCGAAGTTCCAGCCCACCGGGGTACAGCATCGGGTGGACCCAATTTCCGCCTGGAGAAAAGGAGATTCCCCAATCTGCACAATTATGGCCAACAAAGGGAGGAGGTATTATGGGTAGACTGTTCTTGTTCCCTTTGCGTGTATAGCGTGAAACGCTTTTATACCTTGAGATATGAATCAAAACTGTAGGTCATGAACACACATGTTCCGTCATTCCTTCAACTACACATTTGTTGTTCTAGCGTCTAGCGCCACACCGGTCTCTATCGGGATATAGCTCATTCGGTTGTTCAGTACGTTTAGTCATGGCCTCGGCGTTGGTAGAACATTCAGGCATTAAGGCCTACTGACGGACACCTAATCTCTACCAACAATGAGCTGCGGGCCCGGTCTTTATCATGGGCTACATTGTATGAAAAGATGAATAATAGTACGACTCGTTTGACATGCTCCATGCTTCGAGGGCAACAATCTCCTTTTTTTTCCGGCAGAGACGATTAACAATATCACCGTTTGATTCACAACGTTCAGCTTAAACCCCTCCCCTATTGATATAGCCCGGCATTACCTGTTTCGCATTGGTGTCACTCCCTCCTATACCTACCTGTCGATGAGCGTACGCGGAGTAGATCAACGGACTTAATGGAGTTAATCTGATCGTTCTTCTGAACAATTTTCACAGATCCTCTTTTTTTTTTTTTTTTTTTTTTGAAGAGTTTACGATCTCCCCAATTTAGTTGTCAATCCACAAATTATATAGACACTAGAAAGGAAAATGGATTTTGCATCCAGTCTGTTATTCAAGCCGTGAGCAGTCCTACCTAATATCAACACCGTTGGCGAAAAAAAGGCGCCTTAAAGGATCAGAACTATCAATCCACTTCGCTTAGGGGCCTGGAACATCATTGGCCCATCCAGTCTCACACTAAAGCGACAATTCTCCGGAGTAGTCCCATCGGTATGTCAGCAAAATTTAGCGATCCTTGGCATTTGAGATGATCTGTGGTGTGGAGTCGAATCGGATATCCTGCAGAAGGCTATTAACAGTCTTCGGGATGAACTTGGATTTGCCTGCCGACTTCGGGGATGATGGGCGCAAGTAATACATGTAGATATTAGTACTTCGTTAACCGCAATATGCCACCCAAGTTATAATTCCCGGGCTAGCAACATGCCAGTTCCGTGAAGATATCGCCACCCGAATGTTTGAATCCCGCATATCTCCATACTATATGGCGTTTTCTTCGGCCGGCAAAGGAAATGAGGCTGTGCAATGAAGCTACTGTGTACTACAATGCCAAGCCTTAATCTTATTTCCCGATTGTTCTGGCCTATCCTTGTCTCACCCGGAACAAGGGACGGAGTCCGGTGGAGAACGGCTCCCGTTATTTGGGGTCCCAATGGTTGCTCTGGCCGGGTAATCTTAGGCAGGACCGGAGTATTATCTGATTGTGCTAAGGGACGCCGTCAAATTATCGTTCTTGGCGTCCCAGGCTGAAGATCAGCCACCGTATCATCAGGGCCATTTCCTCTCAAAGATAACATCCTGTGCCTGAGGGTTTGGCTTGGCTTTCTACTATGTAACCGTTACGATTCGACATAAATTAACCAGTCTCCACCAAGTGTTAATGTGGCGGTAGAGTCTAGCTTTTCCGGGAAAAACCTCTGGAATAAATTGAATCCTTCTCGCCGATGAAACTCAAGCGGACATATTCCGCTTAATATGGGACATATTGGTCATGCTTAGCAAGCGCTATTGACATCGTTGAGCACATTATTATTGTTAAAATCCCTGGTTTAGCATGGCACACTACGCTCTAAAGTTCAATGCCAAGACGCCCAATAGTATGGCAATAGGGTGCAAATGATGTTGATGTTTCACGGAGCCGGTCTTGGGTTGATGCCAAACCCATGCAACCGTAAGACCACAGTACATATAATGGATGTATGTTCCCGGCGTGTCGCATGAGAGTCATTGAAGAGGCAGAGATCACCGCATAACATTCCTTACAGGGCCAAAACCAGTCACTCTTTTCACAATGCGTTCCACACTCCTTTTGCTCCCACTTATTCCGGCAGCCGTCGCCACGCGACCTTTTCTCAACGAGCCAGATACTGGGTACATCGGATCTCTCTGAACTCTTCATGGGCAGGCCCGCTAACAGCATTCAAGCATCGATGACGTCTTAGGTGATACACCAGCCGGCAGTCTTCCCGACCTCGAGCGCATCGTTGGCCTTCCTGATTTCGAATGGGCAGCCAGACGCTACATGAATGGTTCCTCCTACACATACTACCGCAACGGCGCTGCAGGAGAGTGGTCATACCGGAACAACCTGGAGGTATACGGACGGTTCCGTTTCAGGCCACGGATGTTGGTAGATGTCACCAATATTGAGTCTACACTACCCACGTCCATCCTGGGCCACAACTTCTCCGCTCCGTTCTACATCAGCCCTTGTGCTCGAGGAGGGCTTGCTCACGAGGATGCTGAAAAGAACTTCGTAAAGGCAGCCTATGAGGAGGACATCTTGTACATCCCGTCGCTCTATGCTTCACTGTCCGTTGATGACATCGCTGCTGCCAAGCCTTCTAATGGCTCGCAGGTCCTGTTCCAGCAGGTCTACCTCACTGACAATGATACCGAGACACAGCAGCTGTTTGACCACGTTAAAGAGCTCGGTAGCAAAGCTATCGTCTTCACTGTTGACTCCGCGGCTGATGGAAATCGCCACCGGGCAAGTCGCTACGGCGTTGGGTCAGCCGACAGCTCGTTCACCTATATCACATGGGACTACTACAAGAAGTTGCAGTCCATGACCACTTTGCCCGTGATCCTCAAGGGTATTCAGTCCGTCGAGGATGTTAAGCTTGCGGTGCAGCATGGTGTCCCAGCTGTCATCCTTTCCAACCATGGCGGACGTCAGCTCGACAGCACCCCATCCCCACTTGAAGTTGCCCTCGAGATCCACCAGGAGGCTCCCGAGCTGTTCGAGCAAATCGAGATCTATGCCGATGGCGGTGTCCGTTACGGTGCAGATGTCTTGAAGCTGCTTGCTCTTGGTGTTCGTGCTGTCGGTCTCGGCCGTCCTTTCATGTTCGCCAACACATACGGTACCGAGGGAGTCAAGCGTGCCATTCAACTATTGAAGCATGAGATTGCCATCGACGCTGGCAACCTGGGTGTTGGTGATTTGAAGAAGATTGATGCTTCTTATGTAAGGACACATCCAAAATCAATAGCAACAATTCTTATGGATCTTTTCGCTGACTCGTCACTTTTAGGTTAAATGGACCAATAACGGTTGGTACAGCTAAATTGAATATTGACTACGGCGCTAGAACATGTCCTTCGGTAGGGGGTCAAGGCTCAAATGATGATCGGGGTCGTTAGGCAACCTTTTCCCCATTAGTTGGTCAAATATTATTTTTCTTTCCTATGGTGGATAATTTTTTTACGCCTATCCCGTTCCTAGAAACACCCGAAACTATACCTAGTTCCCCAAGCTCCGTGTACAGCATCACCTTCCATCGCTGTCAGCCATCATATTTGGGACAGCCCTACTATAACCCAAATAAGCTTATACCTTCTGTATACCGGTAGGGGAACAATACCAACCACACGGTGCTTTTTACAATACATTATTCGTAGTCCCAGTCCAGACTCGAGGACTCTCCTGAATAGCAATAATTAGAACACGCTTTTATTTGTCGAATGTGGCACAGTGCCCGGTGCTGAAGCGTATGTATCCTCCTTAGCCTTAGGGTTATCCTCTCACCATTTAGATACATGTCTTGTGATCCCAACCTCCAAGATACTAACCACCTCGGAGAAATTAACTACGTTTCATGTTCACTTTCTTCGCTGTCAAAGCCTCCAATCATCTATCATCTCACACAATAGCCTACTGTATAAATGCCGATTTTCCACCGCCGGTAATTTCCCCGGGGGGAATGGTGGCGCCGCTGGCTGCAGTCACGTACGTTAGTTTTAATTTAACTTCTTCATACTCCAGAATCCACCAATACAATGACTGCCTAAGCTCCGCCCATAGGGCTCTCCTTCGATATCGATGACTACCATAACAGGATAAATAGAAGCTTGACATCGCCAGACTTCCTTCTCGACCAGATCCCAATATCGAATCGCATTCAGTATGCAGTTTGCTTTACTATCCAGTGTCGCTGCTGCGCTTATACCTGTCGCAGCCGCTGTGAGCGTCTCTGGCGCTGCAGAAGGTTTCGCAAAAGGAGTGACGGGAGGTGGGAGCGCTGCTGCTGTGTATCCAACCACCACAGCCGAGTTGGTGTCCTACCTCGGAGACTCGTCTCCGCGAGTCATTGTCCTAGACCGCACGTGAGCGCTCTGGCTTGCGAGTCTTTATCAATGTCGCTAAATATTGCTAGCTTCGATTTTACCAATACTGAAGGCACTACTACGGCAACTGGGTGTGCGCCATGGGGCACTGCTTCGGCCTGCCAGGTTGCCATCAACCAAAACAACTGGTGCACTAACTATCAACCTAATGCACCTTCCGTCAGTGTATCATAGTAAGTCCAGCAGCTTCCATGGGCACTATGCGATATAACTAGATGCTCACTCAATGCCAGCTACAAAGCCGGAGTACTCGGAATTACCGTCGCTTCGGACAAGACTATAATCGGGTCCGGGTCCAGTGGAATCATTAAGGGTAAAGGCCTGCGCATCGTGAGCGGCGCGAGCAACATCATCATCCAGTCTGCAGACACACCCTTGTGCAAATCCCTGGCTGCTGCTGATGCCTTCTAGAAACATCGCTATTACCGATATCAACCCTAAGTACGTCTGGGGAGGTGATGCGCTCACAATCAACAATGCGGATATGGTCTGGATTGATCATGTTACGGTCTGTCACCGGGCCCACAATATCTACCCCTAGCTCCACCTTATACTGATGAACTGTATAGACGGCCCGCATCGGTCGTCAGCACCTCGTCCTCGGGACCAGCGCAGACAATCGTGTAACCATTTCGAATTCATACTTCGACGGACGTACTTCCTACAGTGCTACATGCGACGGCTACGCATATTGGGGGATTTATTTCGCAGGCTCACAAGACTTGATTACCTTCAAAGGCAACTATATCCATCACTTCAGTGGTCGCAGTCCCAAGGTGGAAGGAAACACGCTCCTCCATGCTGTAAGCCCTCGACTCCCAATCTTGTCCCTATGTAGGACGCCGCTGATCATAACTTCAGGTAAACAACTACTGGTACGACTCCACGGGCCATGCCTTCGAAATTGGCTCCGGCGGATATGTCCTCGCGGAAGGCAACGTCTTCCAGAACATCGCGACGGTTTTCCAGTCCCCCATATCAGGAAAGCTCTTCACCTCTCCCGATTCGAGCACCAACGCCGTTTGCGCAACGTACCTTGGCCGTAACTGTCAGGCCAATGGCTTCGGCAGTTCCGGTACCTTTAGACAGGCTGATACCGACTTCTTGGTGAACTTCAGCGGCAAAAATATTGCCTCGGCTTCGGCGTATACGGCCGCTCAGACCTCCGTGCCTAGTAATGCCGGTCAGGGAAAGATCTAAGGGATGGTTGGGTTGATGTGAGGACATTTGACTACATGTGGAGAAAATGTATTCAGGCATCGAGAATCATCCTCATCCTGTTGTTCCCATCTATCGTATTTGTATCTATCTATCTTCATTGATGTGCTACCCCGGAATCGGCAGCACTTGAGAACCCTCAGCTTACCCGCAGGAATCAATATCAATCGCTTCTCCACCTTCCTCGGACAAAAATCCGGTTAGCATCTTCGGGGTACACTCTGCAATAGTATGCACGTAATAAGCAATAATACCAAGCCGAATCACTTTACCGAGATCCGCAGTTAAGTTATCCTCGTGCTAGACCACACAGAGAGATCAGAACTATTGTTTCCACCGCAGTTGTCGGTGAACATCAAATTCAACCTTTATCAACTAGTGTGGGGGTTTTCTTTGCTCCACACTTTTTCGGTCGGATTTACCCCGAGACGAGGGGTCAACCATACTGTCATTTGTCGTGAAGAATAATATCTCTTGCAAGAGCAATTCAACACTCCTCACACTTCGCACACAGACTCACCACGCCCACCACAACCGGATCCCAAAGAATCAAGATGGGCTTCAACGTTGCACTCCGTAGCTCTCTCCAAAGGCAGCCGACGGCATATGGCTTCTGGCTTACGTTGGTTTTCCTTTCCCACACACTTCTCCCGCGTGTCCTTTTGCCGAGCTGCTCCCCGCGTTCAGCCTCGGCATTGGGAGTAGTTCGCAGATTGCACCGTCATTCGTTAAAATTGATTCTCATTCATGGGAAACCAGCCACTCAACTGTTCTTCACCGTCCACTAACAAATATCTGTATCGTGTAGTGTTCCAAGCGCCGCCGTCGCCCGAACATTACTCCGCGCCGCAACCGCCTCGCCGGTCGAGGCCTTCAGCTGGGTCCTCATCGACGCAGAGCACGGATTGATCACAGATCAGCATTACTATGACGTATGCGCCTCTGCTACTGCAATCGATGTCACGACCGTAGGAAATGCCTACAGACTAACACTCATCTATAGCTAGCTACAGCAGTCGCCGCGGAAGGTGCCAGCCCCATCATTCGTGTGCCCTGGGGCGAGGAATGGATGATCAAGCGCGCCCTTGATTCAGGCGCTCATGGTGTATTGACACCGATGTGCCATTCTCCGGTGCGTTAAATCCTCTTACTATCCAGGACTTTTCTCGGTGACTCCGTTCCTAAATCACGACAATCAAATAACTAACCATTTGCACACGTTCGACTCTCACAGGAAGATGCCCGTCGAGTCGTCCAATATTCCAAGTACCCACCCGTCGGCACCAGAGGCTACGGACCTCTATATGCCTCCCACGCCTTTCCCGGCGTTCAGGCGGGAGCCCAATACGACGACAACGCCGATAAGAATCTGCTAGCAATGGTTCAGATCGAGTCCCGATCTGGCGTGGAGAATGTTGAGGAAATTGCCAAGGTAGATGGATTGGATGTCCTTCTGATCGGTGCGTTTGTCCCTATCAACCATATTTTGCTAGATTAGTGTCCAGTCGAGGCAAGTGGGTCCTACGATCGCGTGCTAATGTACATTCAGGACCTTTCGACCTCGCCAAGCAGATGGGTGTCGTACGCGGCGGAGAGGAGCATGAAGCTGCTATCCAGCGCATCCTGAAGGCGGCTAAGGCTGCGGGCAAGAAGGCGGCTATCTTCTGTACTGATGGGACCCAGGCCCGTACTCGTGCCGAACAGGGCTTCGATATGGTGTCCGTAATTACCGATCAGGCTGCGATGGGGGATGCTATGGTGCGTACGCTGACGGCAGCGCAGGGTAAGGTTGTGGAGGATAATGCTAGGGATGGGTATTAAGTTGTCGTTTGGATTGGTAGTGCCTGTTAGGGTACTGCTTTTGTTCTTCTTCTAGTTACGAAAATAGATGGAATAGGCCATGTATTTAGCGCTGAATGTATATATTCCACCGCGCGACTTGCAAATTCGCAATGCCAAGAAAGCCCCGTAGGAGATGCCGAGAAAAGCCCGTAGAATTGTCACAGGATTCTATCTAGAGAGCTTCTCTATGGGATCATCACTGTCTCATTTAGCACTTCGCCGACTCCCCAGCCTGAGGATGATAGCCAGGTCAACGACAACGAGGGTGAGTGCCCTTCCACTTATCCGTATATTGAAGGACAATATCTAACGAATAACACATAAAAAGACCTCGTTTTTCCTGAATGCAGGTCCTATCGTTTTGTTACGCTATACTCGATCGTCGGATTTATGATCTGTTACTAGGACAGTTCCCGGTACGCTGTTATACCGTTGACGCTCGAAGAGCAACGCAAGTGGTTATGCTCACCGTGCCGGTGCCACCCCCTGCGTCCGGCTCGATTGCACATGCCTATAAATACACCGGCTCGGCCCGTGTCTAGACGCTTATTTTATGCCGATTGAAGTGGACCATGTCTACATTTCATTTAAATAACAGGCTTGGGCAAGGATTCTGCTAAAGATAGGACAAGGCAGGACAAGCTCTAAAGCTGGCGCCACTCTCGTTCTCAATGATTTGAGATGTGCTAGCGGGTTGCAAAAAGCGAATAGACAAATCCTACAAGCATTTTTGAACATCTCAGGCTCATATCGGAAGCACTCGAGACTTTTCTATGCATAAAGTGCCGGTTTCTTGGCACCCTACAGTAGAACAGCCCTAACCGATATCGATTACCAATGAACTGGAACATCCCTTCGAACAACACCTAATCCCAAAAGGAGTTAACACCAGTTCCGAATCGATTTCCAGATACATCACCAACAACGAATAGCCACCGCGCATAGTCCACCGCGTGTAATGAGCCCGGACGGGAAGTTCTATCGTGACGGAACTGCAATGTGATACGTCTCCCACACAATTACATCATGCGTTAACTGACGATCCCGATCTCGTGGTCGACATTTGCATTAAATCGACCGATCGAACTGTATATTTGTTCCCTGTCGTCGATCGCTTCATGTCGCAAATGGCGGGTTGCCTTCAGCTGCCTGAATTTGACGCCCGAGAGCGACAGTCCAGAGCGATCTTTGGATATATCGTCACCACGAAAACGCAGTCGCAAGATACTAATAAGACAAGGTGCCCCATGTTCGCAGGACAAGAGCTAACCAAACCGAAAAAATTGGACAGATACACCTGCGTCGACACAGACTCTCTGCGGTCCTATCCCTCAACCGTTGCATTAGATGATTCCCCCCCCCAACACAGGAGGCGCATAGCCCTCCTAACCTTAATGCAAATCGAGCATGAACTCACCCATCAACTCAGACCTCCCAGTGAGCTCCTTTCCTCCTTCCCACGTCCTCCATGCGGCTCGCAACGGGGAAAGCCCATATCGTCACGGGTGGCTATCGGGATGTGGTAAAGAGCTAGTCAAGATACTCTATCAGAAGAACGCTGCCGTGTATCTCGCTGGTCGCAGCGAATCCAAGGCCACCGAGGCTATGGGCTCGATTAAGGGACAGTTTCCCTACTCTAAAGGACGCCTTGAGTTTCTTCCTGTGGACCTCTCCGGTCTAATATCAATCAAGAAGGCCGTAAAGGTCTTCGAATCTAAGGAACCCCGGGTTGATCTCTGGCCAACAATGCGGAGTGATGGCACCCCCTTCTGGACGCACCAATAGCCACGGACACGAGCTGCAGATGGGCACCAATTGCCTAGGGCCTTTCCACTTCAGCAAACCTTTCGTCCCTATCCTCAAACGCACTGCCTCGACCTCCCCTCCAGAATCTGTCAGGGTTACTTGGGCTGCCTCGGTTGCTGCGGTCCTCACCTCGCCGAAGGATGGTGCTGAGTTCCACGCTCAAGGCAGACCAAAGGTACACCACTCACCCCAAATTATGGCCTGTCTAGACAGGGAATATCCTGCTTTCCACCATCTTCGCCCAGCGTTATGGGAAGTATGGTATCGTGAGCGTCTCATGGGATCTTGGTAATCTTCAGATGGAGCTTCAGCGACATGCGATGCGAGTTGAAAAGTTGATGATGAACTGGATGCTGCAGCCTCCAGTATATATTTCTTATACTGAGCTTTACGCTGGCTGGTCGCCAGATACCACATTGGAGAGGAATGGGGAGCATATTATCCTATGGGGTAGATTGGACCAAGCCAGGCTGAAAGCGGATATTCTCAAAGCTTTGCGGGTCATGGATAATGGTGGTTCTGGTGTAGCTGAAATGTCCAGGGGTTGGTGTCAGAAAGAGACGGCGAGCTTCCGGTGATAAGAGTACCTGAATTAGTTCTCTTGTCTTGCTTATATTCAAGCAATGACAATACCCGAGCAGTATTCAGTTATAAAGTTTTTACCGAGGATAGTTGAGTTCTGTTTCTATCCGCCCCTCACCAGCCTTGTCTGATATTGTAATCAGTCAACATTATTAAAAAGGTGTAATCGTCACTCCAGATATGCCTCTACTTCATATCATTGACACTTAGGAAATTATCAAGGGTGCACAACCGTCGTCACAATGGCCAGACTCCCGTATCCTGACTTCCGCACTCAACATGCCTCCTCCAAACACTCCACCATTAATGTTTTGAAACTGCTCTCGTACAGCACTGCGACTGTCGACCACTGGGCAAATGTGGGCAATGCGCAGTTCAAGCATCTGGCTCTCTCGGATAGGGACCGTGAACTCGTCATTTTACTGAGCACCGCCAAGTTCCAATCCACCTACGAGTGGACCCATCACATTCCCATATCTACCAAAGCTGGTGTGACCCCTGAACAACGGTCGGAGATTAAGAAAGCCGGGAAGCAGAGCAAGTACTTCTCCAATAGAAGTTTCAGTAGTGCCACGGGTTTCAGTGTCAAAGATCAGGTCTTACTTACATTTGTGGAGACCATCATCGAGCACCCCGAGGTCAGTGATGAGTTGTGGGCGAGAATTAGGGGCTCCTTCTCGGACCGAGAGATTGTGGAAATTATATCTTTACAGGTCAGCTGTCAGGCAGCCAGAGAAGCTGCAGAATTATCCCTGAATATAGTAAGGCTCTAACATTCATATTAGGGGTTTTACTACACGTTCTCCAGGCTGACCACCGTTCTGAATGTTGAAATGGATAGTTTTGCCAAATCTAAGCTTTAACCTAGAGATCAGGAATAGAACATACTAGCGAGTCATTTTTCCTTTCTACCTGAAATCCTTGTCTGTCCATATGAACTCGGCTTTCTTTTTGCTTAGTATTTCCCCGAGGTATTCAGCCACACAGAAGGATATATATCACGGCAATTGAACGACAAGTTGGTTAGCTCGACATCGAAATTTACCTTCAATTCATATAAACTAATTCTGATTTTGAGAGTTCCACATGATATTCGTTTGTATTGTATTATCTGCCTTGAAAATGTTTGTCAAATTCATCCATCTATCGTGAGGTAGTACTAAAATTAATGATAGATGTCAGGTGCCCACCCGTCTGTTAGCCAATCAGCGGCAGTCCCCTTTCGCTCCATCAATTCTCCAAAGCTCCGCGACCGAAGGAGAGTTCCCCCGACCGTCCGCCATGCCTGTGGTCCTCGAGACCCCTACTACATTTCTGTCCGGCGCCCGGTTCGCATAATGCGTAAGTTATATCATACTCTTCATCGCGCACGTACTAATTGTTTGGCTGTCAAAGCACCTCCTCCTGCGAACCCGTTGAGACCGTCGCGACGACTGAAACCCACCCGCTCCCACGCATCGCACCCTAAAGATGCCCGCTCGAAGGTCACGCGGTCGAGGATCTCACACACGCAGCCCTGGCCCTCACCGTCACGAGCCGAGCTGCGGGTTGTGATTCCTGTCCAGACACCTGCCAAGAAAAATAAGAACAACGAGAAAAACAAGGATGACGACGTGGTCGATGATGATGAGGCTAGCGGGCCGCGTGAAACACCGGTAGTTGTGATCACCTCCGTGGATCCGGTGGACCTTGGCCAGCAAAGCCAGAAGGAAAATGGCCAAGGAAACGAGCAGCAGGAAGAGGATGATTCCGAGCACGAGTCTGAGACCGACCAAGGAAACGGAGAGAGCGCCCAGGAGGAGGATAGTCTTTTGCCGGACCATTCTTTGCCAATTGAGGTTCGAATGAAGCAGGCGTGTAATGCTCACGCAACTGGCCAATACCCCATAAAATTGCTTTCTCGTCGGTTTGGCTTACCCTACACTCATCTGTATTCTCGGATCAAAGGAACTAGGCAATCAAAGCGTGAGGCCCAAGCTCCCCGGCAGAAACTCGATGTTTCAGACGAGGTCTCCATTGGGAAAGAAGCACTACGGCGAATTGAAGAGGAAGGGCGTCGGCCTATTCAAAAGCTCCTTATAGAGGTTGGAAACGACCTGTATAAACAGAAATGTGCACATCTGGGAGTGGACTTCAAGCCACTGGGACAGCAATGGCCAGCACGCTTCTTGGCCCGCCAACCGGAGTTTAAGAAGACCTGGTCTCAACTGGTAGAAGTCAGGCGGCCCCTAGACCGCCCCCTGCGACCCGAGGTTTCTCTGGACCCTCATCCATGGCGCTTTACCAATGAATTTACCGCAATCCCGGAGGATGACTTCATGGGCTTTGATACCCCTAAAACAGAGGAAGATTGCGCTGCCTACTTTCGACAGATCCGTAGCGGACCGCCTCTAGCATCTGCTAGGGCACAGAAATATCTCACGCACCTGCTGTTGGAGCAGGCAAAAAGCGTTAGCATGCTTGATCGTGTTCGAAAAGCGCTAGAGGAGCCAGGCAAAATAATTGAAGGAGCCTCTGTACCTGAGACAAGGGAGCAAGAGCAAGAACCGTTGATCCCCGCCAATAATGTTTCGGCTCCATCGACCGAAGAGCAGCCATCTCGAAACACCGCAGACATAATGCCGACCATCAATAATATTTTCTCTCCCCACGATACACCTACACCCATGCTACCAAGCATCGCAACGACTCAAGCACCCGGTACAAAATCTGTAGCGCAACCTCAAGATCCCCAAGAAGCCCGGCCACCTCGGGAGACTGCGAGCTTCACACCCGTCATGAGTAACGCATCGACAAACCATACACCAAGAAACCCCCAACCATCTATCACGTCATTCCAACATTCTTCTAAGAACTGTCTACCGCAGCCTCCGCAGCCTCCGCAGCCTCAGACCCGTCAGGAACATCAGGGACATCAGGAACTGCAGGGACTGCAGGGAGTTCAGAAACCACTGCAAAGTCCGAACACTGCAAAAACCACACCCAAGATTGGTGATACAGTGTCAAACGTTGCAACTGCGCTTTTAGCGACCTTCCAACGACCTCGTGCACAATACGCGCCACGACTCTCGCTTCCTGCGCAGCCTCAAATGCACCAGGAATATCAAGAGCGCCAGGGTTCCCAGAACAATGCAAGTTCCACGCCTATGATTAGTACTGCACCTACAAACTATACGCCCGCACCATCCCAAACACCCAACACATCACGTCACTCACCGTCCACGAATTATTTACCTCAGCAACAACAACACCAGCAATACCAGGAACGCCACGAGCCCCAGCGAGCTGCGAACATTACGAACACCACGACTATGGCCAATAGTACCCTCTCAAAGTATCCACCTCTGCCCTATGAATCGTCTCTTACGTCCTTCCAGTTGAATGTTTCAAGTCACAAACCACCTCCCCAGGTACGTCCTAAGGCCCCGAAGGCCAGCAAACCACAGCAACCGCGGAAACCCCGACAACCGGCGCAGCCTTCCGGACCCTCTCAGGCCTCGCATAATTCGCATAGTTCCCATGACTCGAATACCTCGCAACCCTTGCAAACCCCACAAACTTCGCGAAGCTCGCGCATGCACACCTCAAGCCCTTCCCAAACATCGCAAGCTCAGCGTTCGCCGCCACCTGCCCAAACACTGCAGCTTCATCAACTAACACAGGCGCTTGAACCACCTCAATCACTGGAGCCGCCGAGCTCGTCCTCGAACATTATGGCCGCTAATAAGTTGGCTCAGTTAGCTCAGTGGGGCACGGAAACCTTGGAAATGGCTAGCCCTACGCCTCACCAGTCTGGAAGCTTTACGGCAACCATCCCCAGTGCTCAGTCAACGCAAAACCAATATTATCCCAATGATTACCTCGTCGGTTCACCCATGGATCAACCTTCTAAGCGCCGGCGCATAGACGACCCGATTCACTTGATGAACCACTTAGGGTCCCAGTGAATTGGACGGTTTACACGGCTATTATGAATCGCTCAAGCGTTCTTTGTAATCCATCATCATACGTATATTAAGTAGATTGGAACTCGCCTTTTCCATGGGCAGGCAGATTAGTACATAAACTTTTACCCTCGAATACTGGATATAATTTCATAACTACCAAAGTCTCTTCTTACCTTTCCACCTATCAGTGAAGCTGCCCTTACCCGTAATCCACACTACCCCATTACAAGACACTATCCCCACCAACACCAAACCTCACAAAACAAACCGAAACCCATGATGACTATCCCCACCAACCACCACGCCAAAACGCTCATCCCGCCGTCCATTCTCCCACCCCAACAAACCCCGCAAAACCAGCGCAAGAAGCGCCGCACTAACTCCCATCCCCCTCACATAAAACGGACCCTCCTCCTTAGGGAACAATCGCGCCCCAACAATAGCCCAAGCCTGACCCACCATCCTGAAGAGCACCAGTCCTGCCCCACGCTTAGATGCCGAACCCTGGTTATCAGTTACCCATGTGAAGGCCAGCGCTACGGAAGGAAAGACACCAGCTGTGATGAGGTAGGTTGCGAAGTAGCGGCTGCCACTTGTTTTGACGAGGGCTTGGATTAGGTATTCGGTTGCACTGATCAGGCTTAGTGTGCTTAGGAAGTAGGATCTGCTGCCTACTCGGTCTGAGAGAAAGGTGGTAGTGAGGCACATGACGTAGGCTGTAAGGTAGGGGGGGTGCGGAGAGGCCCTGGGCTTGGATTGAGGTGTAGCCTATGTCTTTGATGATTGTGGGGAGGTAGGCGGGAAGCGCGGCGAAGGCAGTCTGAGGGGTTAGCTGTGGGTTTATGGGGATTGATTGGATTGGGGGGAGGTAGAAGAAGATCGCGGAGTTGAAGTAGTCCTTGTAATCGTAGAATGCTGCGAAGACTTGCTTTAGGGTTGTGGTGAGCTTTTCTTCATGTCCACGGGCTTTGAGGGCGCGTAGGCGGACTGTTTCGTTCTCTTGTTTGGTGAGGAAGCGACATCCTCCGGGGCCTTTGGGTAGAAGGATATATGCAAGTGGGTCGATCATGATCGTGGGGATTCCCTCTGCGTCGAAATATGCTGAGTCAGAGAGCTGGAAGTTGTTTGAGGCTAGGTTAGGAGGTCCTGGTACATACCGATGATGAATAATAGCGGCCATTCCGCAATCGCTGTGTTTGCATGTACAATGCCATAAGCCAGCGCTGATGCGAAGCAGTTCGCAATAGGTAAGAACGAGATGAAAAGCCCGTATCTGAAGCCCATCTCAGATGGATGGTAAAAGAACGAGAGAAACAAAGCAATGCCGGGCGAGAATCCCGTTTCAAAGACGCCGATCAAGCATCGAAGTGCTATTATACCGGCAAAATTGCTGGTTGCAGCCTGCAGAATACTGGCAGCTCCCCAGCCTATGGCCATCAAAGTGACCCACATCTGCCTTCTTTGCTACCTGGAGTGGAATTAGGGATTGATAACTTACGGGACGCGAAACCACTTTCCAGAAAAGTAGAAGCCACTGGAAGGCGAGATAGGCCAGGTAATATGCGGTAATGAGCCAGGAATATTGGTCTGAGGAGACGCCCCATTCCCTTCCCATGCCGGCAGTATACGCATTCCCGATGTTACCTCTATTTAGGTAGGTGAGCATGTAGAGGACGCCAAGCCTTACATTGTTAGTAACTGATCTATTCGAAAAGAGACGAGAACGGCAGATAGAGGTATTGGGTTCCAATCCGAAGTGTCTTGGCTTTTTCTTCATCGGAATATCGATCAAGTAAATGCCTAGCGGAACCATCTTCGCAGTTGCATGCCCTCTATACTCCCAGAGGGGCGTGCTTTGCGACACTCCATCTGGTTAGGATCCATTGTTCCTATCGATGAGTAGACACTGCCGGTTAGAATGATATGAAGCTGCAGGCCCCTGATAAGAATTCCAGCTCTGCTTTAAGGCTGGGGAAACGTAGGATACCGTCTCTAGAAACTATGTCTCTGTAGTACAATGTCGACACATCTGAGAATCAATCTGGTGGCAGCCGTCCTGAGGCTTGAGCTACAAATAAGTGTAGTAAAGATATCGTACAACAATGAAAGTGGCATGACTGAGCTCCATTGTGATGGCCATAACTCACCCCTTGCATACAGATCTTTTTAGCGGTATCTCCGTGTGTGATATGTCTTCCTCGGGAGCACTGACAGGACACAAAATTCCTTACCTGCTGTTTACTGCAAGCTTACAGCAGTTAAGATGCTTTTGATCAGATTAAACAGATTTCAGGAGTAGAATGAGGGCATGGTTTGGGTTGGAGCGCACGTCTCTCTACGCTTTTACACCTCTAAGTGGGGGTAATGCTACCAATAGGGCGTTACATGAGCGAGCGAGAGCTTTGTTGTCTGAATTGCGATTGGGTATTATTCATCGAATTAGACCTGGATTTAGAGATAGGCGAATATCTGGACCTCGTTGTGGCTTGATACTCGACGGCCAGGAGGTATGGTGACAACCTCGAACCGCTGTGAGAAATATCCACCTGCGTCTACATCCACCTCCAGATTCTATCGTTGAATTCAGAAACGAAAAGATACTGTCCTAACTTGCTCATCAGTGCTATCAAATTGGGAGCTACAATCTCTCCACTGTGACATGATTGGCCCGTTTGAGGTTTAGCAATTTATCACGTACGACCAATAGCAGTCAGTCAGTGCGCAAATGGACGGTTTACCTCGGCTCTCCCAACTGGCACCTTCTCCTCAAGCCTACATATCTCATGAATACAATACCTACAATTGGTAGGGTTATAGACCGCTCCTGACTGCAAACATTAGCATCCGCCGCGATCATAATTCGAGACACACTCCCCTTAGCACAGCAAAATGGCCCAACCCACAGCTCCATGGCATGCAGCCTACCCCGCGCCAAAGAACGTTGCCCCCACAATCTCACGCCAGGAATTGTTGCAATGGATCCGTGATGGTAAAAAAGCCGGTGTCGACTTTATCTTGGTCGATGTCCGACGCACCGACTTCGAGGTAGGTTATAGGAGATCCAGTAACATTAGCCAAACCTATATTTACATCCACTGCAGGGTGGAACCATCCGAGGGTCCCTGAATCTCCCAGCACAGAGCTTATATCCCACGATTCCTACCTTATACTCTCTAGTGTCCAGCAGCAGCGTTAAGCACGTTATCTGGTATTGCGGTTAGTATTGTCATGCCTATTTTTAACTAGGGAAAAGATTCCCGAGAGGTACACGAGTTGCTGACAGAAATATTCCTGGAGTAGGTAGTTCTGGAGGCCGTGGGACGCGAACAGGGGGCTGGTTTGCGGACTACCTCGAGGAACGTCAAGATGCGTCGGTGAAGAGTCTCGTATTGGAAGGCGGGATAAAGGGCTGGGCTGCTGCTGGAAAGGAATATACGGAGCTGATGGATGAGTATGATGAGTCTGTATGGGCCACGCTAAGGTCTCGGTAGTTCGTACCAATGGCGACCTCTGTCATGAATTGCCGTTACCTTAGTGAAACAACCTTGTAATTGATCTCACATCGGCTACCTAAGACCAATACAGTAGCGGAATTGACCAATATCGTAGTATGTATGATAATGACTGCAAACTCTGAGTTACTACCTTACATTCGACAAAGGACTGGCACGGCTTGCGAAACCATATCCAACTGGATTTGCCACGAGACAGAGCAATGACAAACCCACTGATCAGCAGGCTGATAATTATCAATAAATGTGGGCCCAATCCATTCCTAAGTGAAACTTGGGTTGGACCCTATCGTGGATGCGTATGACTTGCCTGTTTTGGTCGTCTTGGCAGCGTATTACTTTCCTATCTCGGTGTGACTGCATCACTCCAGTCTCTCGTGGTCTCTGTACCTGGCAATAAACGACAGAGACGATCATATTTAAGAGTATGATAGAACCTATATAGGTTCTATTTAATCTTCGATGTGGCTGGTGGCATTAGCAACCATAATCACCCTTCAGTGAGATCATCGTTCAACATTATCTTCTACAGCACCAATCCCCAATCAACTAAGAACAAGCATGCATTTTCTTGTCTTAGGAGCGTCCGGTACATACTCACCTAACCATCATATTGTAACCGGTGAGATACTAAACAATCTACTTAGGCGCAATCGGAAGCAAATTTTGCGCCCTTGCCCTCGACGAAGGACAACGCCTCAGCCTTCTGGTCCGCAACGCCAGCAACCTCCCAGAGGAGCTTACGCAGAGTAAAGACGTTGAAGTGATCGAAGGCACTTTAAATGATGAAGTGGCTGTAGACAAAGCTGCACGGTGCGATGCTACCGTCTTCGTCTCCTTCGCCGGGCCGCCGATAGGCTCCAAAGGAATGGTACGGTATCCTTCCTCTCCCACACAAGTCCATACCCTTTCTTTGCAAACCCAGCTCATCGGGAGATTTTACTAACTAGCTATTAAGCCCCTAACAGCCGGGTACAAAGCCCTTATTCCGAAGCTTATTGACAACAACTTCAAACGCATCTTAATCCTATGCACCCCATCATACCATGACCCCTTGGACGCCATAACCTTGAAATGGCGGCTAGGAGCGTGCTTCATGAGATTATTTAGTCCTGGCCAGTACCAGGAAATGCGAGGAATAGGGGAGTATGTGTCGTCGTTGCCTACTGAAGATGGTACGCAATGGACGTGTTTTCGGGTTGGAGGGTTGACAGACGGAGAACAGGGACCAGTCAAGGCGACATATCTTGGAAGTGGAGATGACGGTACATGGATCAGTCGGTCAAGTGTTGCGACTTGGATTCTGGATGAAACTGTCCGAGAGCAGTGGTTTGCAAAGGCACCATATATCTGCCATTAGGGCTGAAGTCAACTGATATAGCGGCTTGTCAGATTTACTTGGGCATTGCAAACACAGACAATGTTAAGGAAAAATGGTAGTGAGAAAAGAGTGCCTTTCTTTCTCTAAGAGACATGAGAGGACTTACAGTAAGCGTCAAAGTGATAAATAACAAAGATTCAGCAAACTCTAGCACAAAATAAAGCCTTTATACCCTCCAGATCTGTCAACGGTTAGGATAGCAACTCCTCCCATGATGGGTAATTCCTTTGTTCCAGATCCTACTGGTATCTTTGAGTGACTTAATGAGAGTGCAAGATCTTGTCAGTCACTGTCTATCTCCCCACACGTGATTGTGCTCGTCAAGTACATGAATCCATTCACTTCTATAGACATTGCCTTGGCCCTTCCGTCCTGTGAATCACTAGATACCTGCTCTTCTTTGACAATTTCCTGGCTCCCGACTCTCCCACGAATAAGAACCAGCCTTCATATTTGTTTACTTGGATTGGCTAACAAAGCTGAAATAAGAGCTAGCCACTCACAAAAACATGTTCTCCACAAGATAGTTCATCTACTTTTATCATGAACCCGAAAATAACAGACCTCAGCCACATCGCACCCACTGGTTTGTACGCGAACGCGCCCATGGTTAGCCAACGGGCCGTTTCGGTTCGCAATCATCACTGGGAGTAAATGAAAATATTTACACTCTGTTTAATCTAGGCTACAAAAAGACCTTCTAGCGATGACGGGCCAAATTTGGAACATGGATTATGCAGGAGAGCTATCGATTGCTTTTTGCCACGACGGACATATGTATATTTGCCAGGATGACCTTCGCTCGTCAAGTCGACATGGATCTACCGGTCCCTCTTCCGCTCATTCCATGGTCGATCAAAACATTAAGCGAGCGTTGCGCTGGTGTCATCATTAGCTGCTCTGGAATCAACCACTATGGGTCACTACGAGCATACCAGTAGGAACAATGTCTAATGCCTTCACCGACAAATTCGGTGGCTGCTGAAGCATGTAAACAGCCGCTTGTGGGATATCGGGAGCAATGAGTGGCCTGGCAAAATCGCAGTAAGCACCTCTCCAAGAACAAAAATAGAAAGCTAGACATACTCATACCCCTCAAAGAACGAATCATACATCTCCTTATCATGACCAACACGGAGCGAATGGAAATTTGTCGCTACACAGCCCGGCCGAAGCGCAAGCGCCCGTATATCCGTCCCACTCAGCTCGTTACGCAGGGCGTTCGTGAAGGCCTCCTGGCATGCCTTATTGGCATGGCACCCAGCTTCGCCGGAAAACGGTGGGACTTCCAGACCTGTAACAGAGGTAATGTTCAGGATTGTTCCTTGCTTCCGACGAAGCATGGAGTGGTTCAGCACGGCATGAGCCATGAACATGTAACCATTGACGTTGGTGTTGTTCATCGTTAGGATGTCGGATACTTTTGACTCCGCGAAAGTGCTCGGAGCGCCGAGGGCAAGGCCCGCCTTGTGTTCCCTAGTTAGATAGTGCTCTTGCGCGTGTGTGTATCGTGAACACGTACATTGTTGATGAGTATGTCGATGTTTCCCATCTCTTCGATCGCCGAGGACACGGCAGCGTCTACACTAGCATAGTCCTCCACATCCACTGTTCGATGAGTGATTTTCACATCTACTATAGCGTATAGCTTTTTCTAGAGCTTGCCTAGCTTGTCCTACAGTTTTCGAGTTGTGTATGTTACTGAGATCGTGGAAAGCAGGGCACTGTACCTCTGACCGCGAACACAGAATCAGATTTGCATCAGCTTCACGAGAGAAGATGCAGTGGCTTCTCCGATGCCCATGGATGCGCCCGTCCAGTATCATGTTAGTTTGAGAAACCAGATTTTAGTGTATGCTGTGTGGAAATACATACTAACAGCACGACCTTTCCACGCAGCGACATCTTCTGTTGATTTGAATTGAATATATAGTTTGGTCGGGAGTCCTGTATGATAGCAATCTTACCACGTCTGGTGTAGGCTGGTGTAGGGGCAACGGGGTAGGGTAGCAGTATATGTTAACTAAAATAAATTGAATGCATTCAATTGGGATTTACTCTACTGAGACTTAATACTTAAAGATGAAGCTGCTCTAGTTATCTGGCTATCGACGATGCCGCATGACCAATCACGAAGCATGCTCCGAGTGCTGCACTAAAAGAGCTTAGCGTGTGCGGACAAATCGCCGAAATCTGATTCGTCTTCTTTCTTTTTCATTCCCATGGACTCGCTGTAGTGATTTCTTTGGGGCGACGATCTTCCTCTCTATCGCGATATAGCTTCGAGGGACGCGCAGGTACCACATGATAATCCACTGCACCAAAAGAATCGGAATACCTTTGCGCATCGCACCGGCTTTCTATCGCTTATCGTTGGTTTCACCCCACCCTCGCATAGCAACAATGACGCAAAAGAATATCTCCACGTCTGTTCCTAACGATATCGAGACCGATGAAACTAAATTACCGCCTTTGTCCCTGAAGGACTTTGGCGTCTACAACCGGCTAGCAGCGCAGATGGATCAATTCGTTCGTCCCTCGATCTCGTACAAAAGCATCGCAATCACTAATAGTACCAGCATAACCACTTCCGCCTCTCTTGGAATGACCTCCAGAACGCATGTGGCGCCATGGGAAAGCGATCCGGCGGATTGAAGCCCAAGCAACTAGCCAGCACAGGACTGCGTTTCTGTTCTCAGCTGGACTTCCACCACAAAGTCGAAGAGGAGCACGTGTTCCCTGTTTTGGCTCGAAAGATGCCTGAATTCAAACAAAAGCAGACACTGCTGTCACAGCACAAGAAGATTCATCGCGGGTTAGCTCAACTAGAAGAATATCTACAGAAATGTCGGTCCGGAGAGGAGGACCTCGAGCTGGCGGAGATGAAACGGCTGATGGACGCGTTTGGGGAAGTGCTGTGGGCGCATCTTGACGAAGAGGTGCAGACTCTTCGTGCCGAAAACATGCGAAAATACTGGACGCTCGAGGAGATGCGCGCGCTTCCCATGTGATCGAATGTTGGAAATAAGTTGCTGGCTTAATGCCGCATGAGTGACGTGTATCGTCCTTTAGAGGATGACGGTCGATGTTTACTGTTTCCAGTCATCCCGCTTGTTGTCCACATTGATCACAAACTTTCATTCGACGTTCTAGGGGGTTGATCTGGTTTTTATAAGCTTACCGCGGCACTATGAAGGGTTAGGTGGATGTATGACGACGAAGGTGCTTTGATCCTGTTTCATCCCGAATAACCCCCCACGAAAGGTATGTTATGGGTGGGGTATATTTGATATAGTATCCGCCGAACTACAATCAAAAGCTGGGGGGACGCAGATCTATCCGTCCTTAGCCAAGCAAATTACGGGCTAATCGCTTGCGGTAGCCACGAGACGGGAAACATTCCAGCGGGCCAGTTGAGTTATTTTATAGCGTCATAGCCGCACAAGGACAGACCGGAATGCAGAGCTGAGGAATGCATGCTATTCCTTATAGCGCGACTAACAAGCGCAGCGAAAAGTTGTTTCTAAAAATAACCTCGGTTTCTGTGCCCTTATCGATCCTGCGAAGAAATGCTGCCGTTGTGCCCATTGGGTACATGTCCGCTTCCCGAAGGCTAAAGCCATATGCCGTAGACCTGCTGGAACATGGCATTTAATTCGTCACTACAGCTTCTGACAATAGTATAACGTGACATCTACTATTTTCTCCCGTTGACGGAAACCGAGACGTCAATGCGCAAAACAATGCCGGTGGATCACTTTACCCTAGGCTACCTGACCGCGTGGGTTCGAAATAAGTTTGTCCATATGGTGATCATGCTCCCTGTTTGCGTCCATGTCAACTTCCCCAGCACCAAGACGCGTAGCCATATGGCTGACCTATGTCTCTATTGCCTATTATTTCCCGTCACGTAACTGTCTACCCGAAACAGCGAAACGCAAAATTAAAACGACAAATGCAAATCCCATGTGTCATGATACCCCACAGCCAGATCCGAAGGCCACGCCTCGTGAAATCTAAGATCAGGAGATACACCTGATCGATTATCTATTCCGGCTGAAGTGAGCCCATAGCACCGAATTATAAGACGAACGCCTTCCGACAGACTGGTTGGTTTACTCGGCTATCGGTCCACCTGCTATACCGCCCAGACTACACGACACACTATATACCATGAAGCTCACACACGAGGTCATCGCCGCGACTATAGTCGGCAGCGCTCTAGCCGCCCCAGGCAGCACCCTAGCCGAGCGCACGCGCCATCGAGAAATGATCCACCAGACCAACCCCTTCCAAAGCGTCGGGGGCACCAGTAACGGCAATACAGGGTACAGAAAAGCAGGCGCTCAAGTCCAATACAGCAATAACTGGGCCGGCGTAGTCCGCGAACAACCCCCGCCAGAAGGCCCCTACACAGCCGTGACCGCAACATTCACCGTCCCCACCCCCAGCCCTATCTCGGGCAAGGCCGGGCCCCATGCCGGCTCTATCTGGGTCGGTATCGACGGCGACACCTACTCCGGCGCTATCCTCCAAGCCGGAGTGGACTTCTACGCCGACCATAAGCACCCAAACCACGCCTGGTTTGAATGGTATCCCGCATACGCGACCAATGTCCCGAATTTCGAAGTGAGCCCAGGCAACACGATCGTCACTATTGTCCGTGCAATTTCGCCAACTGAGGGCGTCGCTATCATCGAGAACCACTCGACGGGCCAGAACGTGTCCCAGACTGTCAGAGCACCCGCACCGACAGCCACGTTAGCAGGGCAGAATGCTGAATGGATCATGGAGGATTTTCAGTCCGGAGAGGCCATGGTCGACTTGGCGGATTTCGGGGAGGTGAAGTTCTCGGGGGCTCAGGCGGAAGCAGGGGGTGCTACGTTGGGCCTTAAAGGGGGGGATATCATTGAGTTGAAGCAGATTAATAAGGTGTTGACTGAGACTGAGATTACAGGTGATACGGAGATGACGGTGAAATTTGTTGGGTAATGACTGAGAAGGCTTGCTCCTTTGCGTATCTTGTAGTTCCTTGTTCCTTTTTTATGCCTTTGATGAAATACTCGTGTGGGTAGGTACATATGGGACGTTCTGCGTGGGCAATTGTCTCTGAACTACCGTCAAATATGTATCATATACAACTTCTGGTCATCTTCCACCATGAACTTAGACCGGGAGAATTACGAACGGTAGGCAAAAAAGAATCACACAGAAACAAGAAAAGCCCTCTCTTGATCATTATAAAGACTCACAGAACATACCGAAACCTTGGATTCTATCACCACAAAATGAGTCAGCAAACATCATTTAATAAACACATCCTCAATCTCAACAGACCCTGGACCGAAAAGAAAAACGAAAAGAGCAAAACATACCTCAAAATCCGTCAAATCAGCCATAACATCCTCACCACCAGACTGCATCTGCGATTCCGCCTCCTTCTTTTTATTCCTCCACACCAGCAAAACTCTCAAACAAGCCGCACAAACCATCTGGCACAAGGCACAAGACAGTACCAACTTACACCCCGTCTGATAAATAGGCGCCTCCTTCGCCAGAAAAGCGTGCGGGCCGATGATATTCCCGATACAGTAGGCTAGGAAGACGAAGGCGGTGGCCGTTACGCGCTTGGTGTAGCCGCCCATGTTGCTGGCGGGCATTTGGAGGGAGAGAACGAGGGATGAGACGTAGGATCCTAACTATGTTCTTTGTTAATTGCTTATTTTGATTAAAAGATTAGTAGTTGAGGAAGGGGGTATCGGGACTGACGATATAGTAGCCGAATAAGACGCCGTAGCGGTTTGTTCGCTGCAGTTTCCATAGGAGACAGACTCCGATAGTTGTGGGGATGAGGTAGAGGATCATGATTATTGTGCGAATGTTTTTGAATCGGGTGGAGAGATACGATCCGGAGAGGATAAAGAGGACTTGGAAGGCGCCTTGGGGGATGCCGAGGGCTGTTGTTAGGAGGGGGCTTGAGACGAGTCCTTTGATGATGAGCTTTCCGAACTGTTTCATGGACGTTAGTCTTGGGGAGGCATATTGGGTCTGGAGAGCAAAGTGAGACATACGTTGGCAGTACCGCCGTTGATGGTTTCATTGAGTAGGGTGAAGAGGAAGAGGAGCCACACTTGCGCATCGAGTAACGCTTCGCGGATTTGGTACCATTTTATTGAGCGGTTGAGGATTCCCTAGGAAGTTAGATTTGGTTTGTTGGAAAAAGGGTAGATGATACGTACCGTTTGGTTCTGCTTTCCTCTTCCAATGAGCAAGATCTTCTCCTCTATAGTGAATCGCTTTGCGGATAAAATACTATTGGGCAGGAAGAGCATCAATATTACTCCCCAGACGATAGTTACACCCCCGCAAATCAAAAAGACAGCTCGCCAGACTGGGAAGCTATTTATTTGACCAATGGCGAAAGTGATCAGGCCACCAAGCTAGATTCAGGTTAGCTATCCGTGTCAATAGTGGAATGGTCGTGTAGTAGCAGTAGCTTACCATAGAGCCGACGCCATTACAGCAATAAAAGATACCAGCGCGGAATGGTTGTTCTTGACGAAGATACCACATCCCGACAATCATCATGAAGCATGGTGTGATTGGGGCTGGCAGGTCAGCTAAGATATCGAGCAATTCGCCGCATAGGTAACGTACCCTCGAAACAGCCCAGCAGGAAACGGGTAATACTGAGGCCAGTGAAGTTGTTACAGGCGGCGGTGATCATGAGCATTGACCCCCAGCAGAGTCTGTAACTAGTTAGCACAATGTTGGGGATTCATGGATTGTGACGTACACGAAGGAAGAGATCACAATTCCAATGGGAAGTCGTTGGGCAAGATGGCTGGCTGGATATTCCCAGAAGAGATACCCTTACATCGTCAAATTAGTGTCGACTACAACCCACGGATATCTGCTGGGGGAAAATACCGAAGTAGAAGATACTGACTAGCCAGCTGTATTGATTGCTATCAATGTGGGCATCCGAGAATAGATCGAACACAGCACTATACGAGAGAGCCTAACTTGTTATCGAAGAACTGGCTAGTGGGCACAGGAGAGCATACCTGCTTGTCGATGTACTGCAATGCGTATGTCCCACATAGAAGAGGAAGGAGGAGTAAATCGACACGCCTTCTTAGCTTCTTGGATCTTTCGGGATCGTCCAGCATTTCCTGTAATTGGGCGTTTGTTACGCCATGCTCTTGAAGAAAGAGTTCGGCCTCGTCCAGCGAGGATACTTGACCAATTTCGATGTCATCTTTAGGTGTAGCTATTACAGTGGACTTCTTTGTTTCATCGCTTTTGGGTATGGATGTCATGGTGAAAATATCAGTCAATTGGGACCTAGTTTAATATTAACCCTGAGGCAGGAACTGCTGTCCGGACAGACGTTTTATAGATTGGGACCATAGCCATCTCTAGCTTAATCTCTTCTTCACGGATATCTAAATAGGAAATTTGTTCCCGTCCAAGAGCATCGCTGAAGTCAAACAGCGACATGCGGGTATATCAGCATAGTACGATGAATCACCAGACGAGCGATAAGGCACCCTGTGCGGAGAACTTACCGGCTGTCAACATCCTAAAGCTTCAGATGTGATATCTTGAGCCAATGGATTGCACAATCATAGTGTCTAGCACGCTTGGCATTCGGCCAGCGTCCGAGATAAAGACGAGGATATCGCAATAGATAAAGCGGAGAAGTGTGGGGAACGGCTCGAGTAGCGTCAAGCAATCGGCATTCAAAAGTGGTCGCCGCGATCATGATAAAGTGTTTTCTATACCAGAGATTCCTGATTCCCTAATTGCTGGGGAATTGAGATCATGTTGAACACCCTGGGACTGTTTCGTCTAGCCCTATTGCCTATCATTGCCTTACTCCTCGTTGACCATAAGATAATCCCATCGATCAATTCGCCGCAAATCCAACCGTACGTCTCATGGCTTCGAGTATCGATCCAGAATATTGTCCTCGTCAATCGACCTAGTGTTACACTTTCCCAGGGAATCGTTGTTGGAAGCACAATCCGAGACACGCTCAAGAATCCCGTTGACACTTTCCGAGGCATTCGATATGCCCTACCGCCGGTTGGCGACAGACGATTTCGTCGCGCTCAGCCGATCGGTGCCTCCAACAATATTATCGATGCCAGTCGATTTGGCCCACGGTAAGGATGCCAATCTCAACAAGCTACAACTACATCACTAACTAAGCAGATGCCCTGGCAAACAACTGCTGCCGATCAAAGGCGACATCGGTAACAGTGAGGATTGCCTGACTGTCAACGTCTTCCGACCGCACGGTGTTGAAGGCAAGCTACCTGTGGCTGTTTACGTGCACGGTGGCGCATACAATCGCGGCACAGGTAAGCTTCCGGTAATCAAGCAAATCGGAGAGACTGACAATCATAGCGTCTATGCACAACACGGCCTCCATGGTTGGATGGTCTGACCGGCCCTTTATCGGAGTTACTTTTAATTACCGGTGAGCTCTCCGCATCGTTATCAGTTATCAGATAGCAGTGACTAATGATGATAGACTTGGGGCTCTCGGCTTTCTCCCTTCTACCGCAACAGCCGATGATGGCATCCTCAATCTAGGGTTGCATGATCAGCTCTTGTTGTTCCAATGGGTACAGGATAATATTGAAGCCTTTGGAGGTGATCCCTCCGAGGTGACCCTATTCGGACTCTCCGCTGGTGCTCATTCTGTAAGTCTTCGTTTCTTCTCCTGTACTGTAGCCAATTGCTGAGTATCAGATTGCGCACCATGTCATGAACGATGACCTCGGCCACTCCCTCTTCCACCGTGTCATAATTGAATCCGGGGCCGCGACCTCGCGAGCGGTCCATCCATACAACGCCCACTTGCACGAGGACCAATTCCGCGAATTCGTTGAAGAAGCGGGCTGCAAGGATATCACTCCTGACGAGGTTATGGACTGTCTTCGCAAACAACCAGAATCCGCCATCACCAATGCCTCCTTCACGGTCTTCGACAGGTACAACCCCTCGGTGCGATGGGCGTTCCAACCCGTCATTGACGGCGACTTAATCAAACAACGACCCATCGACACCTGGCGATCCGGAAAATGGAACAAAATGCCCATTCTAACAGGTTTCAATACCAACGAAGGAACATACTATGTCCCTCCGTCGATGTCCAAGTCGGAGGAATACACAGCTTTCTTCCGGACTCTACTCCCTGCATATTCGGAAGCCGATATCGCAACCATTGACAAGCTCTATCCCGACCCATCGAAGAACCCCACTTCGCCGTACGTCGAGACGAGGGATATCGCCGTTGGTCCTCAATATAGGCGCGTTGAAGCCGCATACGGACACTATGCTTACGCTTGTCCGGTGCGCCAAACAGCACATTTTGCTTCTGCGGGTCAGGATCCTCCTGTCTTTATCTACCACTGGGCATTGAATAAGACTGTGCAAGGCGGTGCGAACCACGGTGATCAGATGGTATATGAGACGTTCGATCCGGAGGTGCGTGCCATCTCAGAGCGCCAGAAGGAGATTGCGGGCGTTCTGCATGCGTACTTCACTTCGTTCATTGTATCTGGTGATCCCAATGCCGGAGCTGGAGCGTACGGCGATCGTCCTTTGTGGGAAACGTACGATGCATCTGCATCTGGTAGAATTATGGTGTTTGGAGAAGGGAATGATGAGCGCGCCGGTGGGACTGGAGTTGGTATTACGGCGCAGGTGGTGAACGATGAATGGAGTCGGAAGGAATGTAACTTCTGGTGGAGCAAAGCCGGTATATCAGATCTAGAATAGGAAGAGAGTATAATCCATGGCTCAATTGATGGTTATTGGTTGCCGTTGCTGTAGAGCTGAGCAGAGCAGCAGTGAAGAATTACCGCATGCGGCAAGTGGTTTATCGATAAGGAAAGCAACCCCACATGATCACGATGAATGGCATCAAAAATGCCAACCTGACCGAACCCCACGCCGACAATATCCCTCACAACAAGAAACCAACAAGTTCCACCACCACAAGCACAATAACCATGACTCCACCCCCAATTCTCCTCCTCGATGGCGGTCTCGGCACTACCCTAGGAGAACCACCCCACAACATCACCTTCACCTCCGAAACGCCCCTCTGGTCCGCCCACCTCTTGATCTCCTCGCCCTCCACACTCCAAGAAGTCCACAAAGCCTTCGCGACCGCCGGTGCCGACATTCTCCTAACTGCAACATACCAGACGAGCTTTGAGGGATTTTTTCGCACAAACCCTAGTTACACAGCTGACGATGCAGCGCAGTATATGCGCTCTGCGATTCCGTTGGCGAAACGCGCCGCAGTGTCGTCTGGGAGGCCAGTGAAGGTCGCACTATCGCTGGGTCCGTACGGTGCAACGATGTCGCCCGTGGCGGCCGAATATTCGGGCCTCTATCCGGAGGAAATGAACTCAGAATCGAAGCTGCGCGAGTGGCATGGTCGGCGGCTATGCGTGTTCGTGGATGAACACGGGTCGTGGGATGAGTTTGAATACGTTGCGTTCGAGACGGTGAGAAGGGCAGATGAGGCGAGGGCTGTTCGCGGGGCGATGATGGATGTTTTGGCGGACATGTACCAGGATCAAGGGCTGGGCGCTCACCGGGAGAGCCAATTGGCAAGGAAGAAGCCCTGGTGGATTTGTGGTGTGTTCCCCTCCGAGGAGGTAGACGAGGAGGACGTGCGGACATGGGTACGTGCAGCTGTGGGCGCACGGGAAACGGAACCGGGCGTGTACCTCCCCCGGCCGTGGGGAATAGGAGTCAACTGTACACGGATTGGGAATGTAGGACGGATCGTATCCATTATGCAGGATGAGCTGCGTCACCTGAGCGATTTGGGGACAAAGGAGGGGTTCGTCGATGAATGGGACAGCATGAGCGGCAGGCCGTGGTTAGTGTTGTACCCCGATGGCACTCACGGTGAGAAATACGACCCTGTCACCAAGACATGGGTCGCAACGGAGACGGGCAGAGAGACGCGGCCGTGGGATGAGATGTACTGGGATGTTGTACAAGGACTTCCTGGTGGCGAGTGGGAGGGCGTCGTCATGGGTGGATGTTGTCGGGCAGGACCCGAGCAGATTGCTGCCTTGCGCAGGAGGATTGATTTTGAAGGGTCTAAGACCGGAGGCGCTTAGGCGTTATCGCAAGGGGTAGCGATCCCATTCCGCCAGATAAAGTCCGTCAAGGATCGAGACGGAAAGGGTCACATTTGCGTAAGTGTACGCGCCATAATCGATATTATATACCCTTTTATCTCCGCAATCCTTTGGTTCGGAATATTTCCGCCCCGGCATATTCCTTTCAAGAAGCGTAGTCTTACGTACAGCCATGCATTGCCCGTACTTCCGAGCTTACGTATTCCCATAAGTTCTTTCGTTTCACTGCCAAGGTTGCAATGCGAATGATTACCTCGTCACCAAAAAAATCTTGGCTCATATCTGCAACCCTCCTTGAGACATCGGAAGCGAAGCATGTATAGGACTTACCACACACTTGTGCTTTACTCCAACAATGACGCCTCTGATTCAATTCACCGAACCTAACCAGACGCCCATTTGTAGATGTTCAACCGGTCAGCAAGCCACCACTATATTCGACGTAAAAAGTCCCTCGTTTACTTCACATCATAATAGACCATTGCTAGGCCAGATCACTGGATCCAATAACAGGCCACGACACTCCTCAGCCTTTTATACCATGTTGTAGCGGTAACTATAATTGCATCTGACAAATGTTCATGTATCACCTTGCCAACTCGGAAAGCATGATGACCAGTCTATGAACGGAAGGATTCTTACTTCCACACATCAATTAGTCTTAGTCTTGTAACTCTCGGCTGATTAGACTTCCCCGTCGTAGTGATCCTAGCAATCCTAGAAGGGGCTACTAGTGTCGCGGCCCGTTTTCACTGTACCCTAATGTGGTAACAGTCTTACGCGGGACGAGAAAATGGAAGAAAAAGAATGACAAAGAAATGGAAGATTCCAGAGGTTGGGTACGCCAGAAGGAATGGGTGATTGAAGCTAGCCAGATGAGCTTGCACCACACTTGTCACCGGGACAAAACTAGGGTTCACCCACATGGCATCTTAATGAGAACCCCACGTAGTCGATTCTGTTACCGTCTGATTGTGCTTATACCTGCAGTCAGCACGATAGAAAGCAATCGAAGAACGTAGCCTGATTGCTCGGCTTCGCTCGTGGATGTTGGGTGGCTTTGACCCGGGATCAAGATTCCCACATGCGCATGGCTGTTGCATAATGGACAGAGACGTGCCGAGCACAAAGTGGGGGGTATATCTGCTCGTTGATAGGTGGAGAGCCCAGTACTTGAGTATAAAGTTGGTCAGCAGAGCCACGGTGGAACGGTAAAAGAAGGGATATGGGGCGCGCGACATGCATAACGGCGGAAGAAGACGCAGAATGGAAAGTTCGAAGGATGCCGTTAGCACGACACATGGCATCGGATGTAGATTCCGTGTCTGTCAACCTCTGTCCGAGCAGGCGCATAATGGTTGGTCCTTAATGACGCAGGAATCTCACCCTAGAGAGCGTTCTAACGGGGGTTGGGGCGAAAGAAAGTGACGGCGACACCAGACGTCATTGAGAAAGACAGTCCCGGGCACATGTCATTCCATCGAATATCTGTCTCTGAGAAGGGGGAAGGGCCGCTCAGAATATCAATTGACATGGCTAGGGGCATCGAGTTGTCATCAGCCAACATATCCATCATTGAGTTTGAGGCCCGTCAATGGCCTCGGATCCTCATTCGGAGGAATGTTGTCCGTTGGTAAGGGGATGCGCTGCCTCCGCAATTCAAGCACCAACGAAGCAATCGGAGGTCAATGGACTGTTGGCATAATGGCCGGTGTAGGTCGTGCTTCTCTATATTGTAGGGTCTTTCTATAATCCGGTGAGAGCCCGAGATAGAAACCATATGCAGGAATAATGCATGTATGTCGACCAAAATGGCCCCTAATTAATGGACGCATCAGGGCAAGCAGCGTCTTGGCGTAAGAGATAAAAATATCACATTAATTTTCCCAATTTAGTAACCAACACCGCTTGGTATTAGTTGCAGATTCAATCCACCAACAGCGGCTAGTATTAATAGTAATTTGACTGCGGCTGGTACCCAATCATAGCCCTATATTCGTACCAACGAGTTGGACCTCTAACTGGAGACACAGCCGGAGGGTCCATGCGATGCTAGAGCCACATGCGAGCTGAAGAGAAAAGTAAAAAAATAAACAAACAATACCTGGGTTTTGTGCATTCCGACGGCTCCCTAATCTCAGTAAATCGGAGGTTATTGTGGGTTAAGCTGTCCAGTATAGACATGTAAGCAGCAGAGATAGTACAAGTACGCCCTGAATTGCTATATAATCAATCTGTCAGCGCCAGTCGCTGCTGGGCATCATCACTCTGGGTGTGGCAATTTCATCGGTCACTTTCACCCAGTCTCACTCCCTGCCTCGTATACCGCCAACGGCCATTCACAGTAGAACATGGCCGACTTCATCAAGGTCAAAGATCTCGGCCTAGACGAGGAAACCACCTCGCAGATTCTCGAGAAGTTGAGACACATCGGTCACCTATACAGGTCCGGGAAACCTCTCTTTCCGCGTCACCTGCTGGAGGACCTCAGTGATCAGATTGACCAAGGCAAAGAAGAAGTGTACATCCCAAACCTCGATGATGTGCCTCAGCTCTACAGCCTCAACGTTCCAAACTGGTGCGCGGACTTTGCGTAAGCCCCATCAATGTTCGCCAGTTTAGTGCATCGACGCTAATCCACAGAGGATAGAAACACCTATCGCATCAGTTACCAGAGTATCCACTATTTAGGGTGTCCCACTCCCTTCTGTCCCGAGTTTGTCTTACGCAGTGACCATGCACCCGTTACCATCGGCTACATGCGCTCCTCAGGTTCGAGCGGAAGTACATTCGAGGCTGTTTACGAGGCTTTCACACGAAAACGTCAGACGTGGCTAGAGAGTCGTAGTTGTCGAGATCTAGAACATCATCTCGCGACTTTGCAAACCACGGCTACCATTCACAAGATCGTTTGTTTCGGTCTAGGCTCCCTCGGAAGGCTGTGCGGCTACTACTGTACTCGGGCCCATACGCAGCATGCTGCGGTAGAAACAATGGTGGCGTCTTTAGCCAAGAGAGGCCTAAACGGCGGTCAAGAGATCAAGTGCTATGCACAGGATCCAGTATACGATGAAATTGATAAGGAATGTCTCACAAGCATAGGAATCACCCCGTTGGATGACCCTAAGGGATTCCTGGAAGTAGATCAGCACACATTGGTGTTTTCCGTCAGCCCCAATGTTCCGGTCAAACAGATCATCGCCGACCTCGAGCGACCTGCTGCGATGGTATGGAACACTGTTAGCCCGCTAGATAATGGTAAATGCTGGGTCAAGCGCGTGGAGAAAAATGGAAAGATTGGTTGGACGTGGTGGGTCTATCACTCCCAGACTTGGAGAAAGCACGGCCTAACATGACTTTTAGTCCCTTTACCACTGACCCCGATTCAGGACGCGTGCGGAGAATGATCAAACATTATGCACATGCGCCGCTCAATGATTCGGAGGAGTATTTTGGGGACTTGACTATTTACATGAAATGCGATGAGGCGCGATAATGAGGGTCTCGCGGATTAACAGGCACCAGGACACGCCCGCAACCCCCTTTACTGTATGTTACACGTATCAGCCCTGCCGTGGGAAACAGTCTTTAAGAGTGCGAATGTGACATTTTCTTGATAGCGACACTCCTCGCTCGTATGGTCCTTCCTTTCCACAGTAAGGTCACAGGTGCTAGGGTCAGCGCAAGCGCCACGAACGCGAGTAAACTGCTGGCCCATTGATAGCCCAGCCGGACATACATTGGTTTGGCAGCCAGGGGCAAGAAAGCCGCGAACATGTTTTCGCCAAACGCCACGGCTGCGATGGCACTAGCTGCGTACCCGGCATAAGAATCAGTAATGTAGATGCTGACTGCGGTGACAATTACCATGCTTGCATATCCGATGAGCCCTAAAGCGACAGCAGGTACAATCCAATGCGGCTGATATATTCCCCAGCCGTACATAAAAAGACCACCGGCTAGCGCAAGGACGGTGCTTGGAATGGAAAGATGCAGGATGTATTCAGGAATAGGTATTCCAGGACTCTCTGGGTTGCGTGAAGCACTTTGGGTATATATTCGATTCTGGAGGACACATGCGATGAGACCAAGAGCCTGACCGATGCCAATAGCAGCTTGGACTACCCCTCCGGTGTACGATGGCCAGCCATAAACATCACTAAAGACAATCGGAATCGATTGGGTAGAAATGAAGACCAGGCCGAACGCAAATGCTGACCACAAGGTAAAGGAGGTGACCGTTGGTTCGGTCGTGAGCAGAATAGCCGACCGAGCGATGGTTTCTTTGAAAGTTCCCAGTGCTTCACTTTTTTCCGGCGCACTAGAGGACGCCTCTTGCGGTATGAAGCTTTCGCGGAGGATAGGACCCCGAGTCTCCTTCATACAGAATACGACAACTGGGGCGAATGTGCCATATATAATCAATTCAATCCAAAATACCCTGTCTTCTCAGCGTTAATCTTTCCTCACAGGATACACTCATTGCTTACCATCGCCACCCCAGTGGCTCCGCAACCGCACCCAAAACAGGCCCCATGGTCACCCCAAACAGCAAAGTGAACGTATACAACGTCAACGGGAAAACGCGTTCTCGGTAATCTAAAAACACATTCGAGGCAATCCCATCGGCACAATTTTGCAACGTTCCTCCGAATGCTCCGGCAATAGCACGGCAAACAACAAGCGTGGCGAAATTTGGTGCCAACGCCTGGGGAATCAAAAAAATCGTAAAGAAACCATATGCGGTCTGTAGTGCCGTTAGTGATGAACCCCTGAAATCCAGATAAGAGAGATGCTACCAAAAACCCAATCCTCATACCATACGTCTCCATTAGAGGAAGGGTCACTAAAGGGATAAACGCGGCGGCAGCATTCCACGCCGTCACGGCAAAGAAGTTATACTCGAAAATGCCATTAGCCAGATGAAACTCTAAGGAGATCGACTCCGCAGCCGTGGTAATAGAGGTAGCATTCAACCCAACGACGAAAGTAACCCAGCACGAGGTCAACATAGACATCCATTTCTTCCGGCGCGGCCAGTTGAAGGGGTTATGTGGGTGGTCCGCCCAATGCATTGGCGAATGGAGAGTCATTTGGAAGCTGCATGTCTAGGGGGCTGGTCGAACATGAGCATCACAAGTCAAGTGAACAAGCAGTGTTGTGCATAAAAGGATTGGGAGCCTAGCGGATCCATTTCCAGCGGACGGACCCCAGGCGGGCCAAATCCATGACCTTCCCAAAGCGGAAGGTTGGCAGATGATCACGTGGGTGCAGGATTATGATTGGGTCGGGGAGCGGAGCTTGGTATGGGCTTCTCTTTTATTGGCTGCACAACGGCGTTCAGGTGGGCTCTGTTAGTAATGGAAATTCAGTCAGGTGCCTGAAAAGGCTCCTTTCCCTTTCGGGGAACGCTTGGTGCATGAGACTTAACCCTACCTACTAGTAGGCACTCATGACGCCTCTTCACAGTCGCTAGACGTCGGTGTGTTGATTAAAGAAAATATATGACAATTCTATGTGTTCTCGATGCGTCTATTTTATGAGAAAATATCTATAAATGTAACGGTTTGGTTGGTCTACAATTGTCAAGACGTTTACCTAATCCTCCCGTTCGGTCCACCACATCTTCAAAATATATATTGGGCATACTACTTACTTCCCAGCACTTCCATGACTTGGCAGAGCACCAATTGCTACCGCGATTGCGACGGCTGTCTTGGCTGTATGACTGATGGTCACTTCAATATTCTCAATACCTTTGGCCTGAGCAATCTCTTTAGCATGCCCGTGGAGCTAAAAGACACATTAGCATTATTCGGCGGGAAGTCTATCAAAACACTGACAAAGATTTTTGGAATCCCGCCCTCGTTAAGCACCTCGATCTCGTCCATCGCCGCGCCAGTTCCTCGAGAAGATGTCTGTAGACTTTTGAAGACGGCCTCTTTGGCACTCCAGCGACCTGCAAAGGAGGCTCGGGCATCGGGTGCCTTTAAACAGTACTCGCGTTCCGCAGGAGTAAAGTTGCGCTGGAGGAATGTCTCGTTCTCGAGGTTAATACTGGTAACTTCTTCCACATCGACGCCCATACTTGTGGATGGCATTGCTTTCGATCGCTCTGTTGTTTCTACGAGCATTTTCTCAACATGTAAAGACTCCGTCGCTCCTTCACCCTTGTCCACAACGGGGTGAGAGGCGGGTTCGCTTACTGTAGGGACCAAATGCGAAGAATCTGGATGCGATTGACCAACGAGTGGAGGCTGAATGTTCTGTTGACGGCTTTTCGGATCCAGGAACACACTTTCCATTGTCTTGGAATTGCTCCACGGCGGGTGACTTTTTACCTGAACGATAGAATTTGTCAACATCCGCGTAATGAAAACCGTGGTAGCAGCTCTCTGTCTTTCTGTCACTCGCATACGGTATTTTTCATATTCGGGCCCAGAAAGGGAAGCAAAAAGGTATCCTGGAGTCACTGTAATGGCCATGGCGCCTTTCTGTCCAAACCCAAAAGATGTGACCATGGCTGCCCTTATTCCTGTTGTTTGGATTGACTCCATAGGATAAATCAAATGCTCAAACTGTCGTAGTTGCTTGTCAATATTATCTGCGTTCCGATTTCCTGGAACAATCCCCTCTCGCATTATCTGCATGCAACCGTTTAGCTGCCACGCACCTGCAGCCGCCTTTGGATGCCCAGTTAGTGATTTTTGACACACAGAGAGAAGTGGGTTTCCTTTGCGACGGCCGAGATGCTCCATTTGAGCATTGATGACCTCGCCCTCGTTGACATCATTTGCCTTGGTTGATGTTCCATGCATCGAGACCACTCCAATATCGTCGACTACTAGACCCCAAGTAGCCAACGCTGCCCGGAGTGGAGATATGGCAGGGTCCTGCAGGCGGATATTGTGAGCCCAGCGCCATTGGGCATCTCGGATTCTTAGCTGCGTTGATTGTTTAACTGCGCCCTGGGTCTCATCTGAAATCTCCATTCTTCCATGTGATCCACTGACGGATTTCTGCTGAATACCTGTCTTTTCTTCATTGAAGCCTGCGCGGCGGAAATCGAGGTCTAGAAAGGGGGAATTCTTGGCCTCGAGCGTCTCGCGTGCAGCGGTAAGGATCCCTTTGCCTGGCGCTGGGATGGAGCGACCAATCTGATCACTAGCCATCTGACTATATGCAACAATGCCGTGGATCGGTAGTCCTAATTCGAGAGCTAACTCGGCAGTCATCAAAATCTGTACGCCGCAGCCGGCGGATTCCACAAAGCCACTGCGCGAGCTAGCTGTTGGGCGAGACATCTCGCCGGGGAGCCTTCCTCTGGCTGCCTCATCTGCACAATTGGCAGTAGCTTTGATGCTAGCAAATTCGTAAGACAGCTCTTCGCGATAATCGTCGCACCCCCCAACTATGGCCACCTTGCAGTTCCCTGAATAAATGGCATCACATCCGATATCCAAGGATTCTAGGGCAGTGGCACAAGCACCCACGGGAGTTTTAAGAGGACCAGCAGCAGATAGTAAGAGCATATTGACCCATGCACCCATCGTGTTGAGAAAATGCTCCAGTATGATATCGCCTCTTATAGGCCGGTCGAGAAACCTATCCCGGTACATATTTTGGATAATCTTCAGCGGCCCACCCCCTGTGCCGAGACAGTTTGCTAACTCCGACACGTGAATGTGTTGATAAATTTCGTACGGGTCTTTAATGCCTGCCGATAGAAAGGCTTCCGAGACACAAACAAGTGCATAAAGTGTGGTCGCATCAACCTGCTGTATGACTTCTTCAGGAATCCCGTAATGCGAGGGGTCCCAGCCTGTAGGAATTGGCCCCGCCACAGATTGGTGAAAGGGGATAGTTTTGGCAATCATTAGGACTGCACCCTTCTTCAGGCACACAAGGTAGTTATCTGATGTCGGAATCGGCTGCAAAGTGACATTCTCGCCATGCCGTAATTTAAACGCCTCTGCAGTTGCCTTGGAACATTCAAAGGGCGGAAGGTCCTCCTCCACTGCCACTTCCTGTAAAAACTCCTTCTGAGAAGGCACATATGCATCCACGCCCTTAGGCTCAATAAACCTCAACCCTGTACCTGACATGATCCGATCGTGGTATCGCTGTGGTACATCATGGTCATGTATGGGTTCTTGTGTTTCTGTGTCCACCCAGCCAACATGAGGCCGCCCTTTATATTCGCTGTCAACGTACCTAATTAATCCCATCATCCACGCCATTTCTATATAACCCTCAAGAGTGAAACTGCCCTGATGTTCCATTTCCCAACGAGTGCGCGAATTTCCCCAAGGACCTAGCTCAGAGAAACCCACCACAACGACCGTACGGGAGGGATCTATCATTCCTCGAAGATTAGGCAGTCGCTCCGTAAAGTCTGCATAGCCTTCTAGGGAAGGAAAATGGAGATTAAGACGGGCACGCCGCTTGCTAATGTTTATCTCATTTATCTCTTCGTGCTGGCGCTCCCCGTGAAGGACTGCCCGATGATTAGCATCCTCCTCTGCCAAGGCTTTTCGCATTTGTACTTCTTCAGCCAGCCTCTCGCGACTGGCCGAAATTCGACCTTTAATGTTCCACATGGATCCTAAACCTCCAGTCAAGTCTGCGTATACTGGGCCTTCCTCTGCAAGTGTGGTAATCTCAGGTCTCATGAGCGCAAGGATGTTAAAGGCCATTTCAGCCTGGGTAAATGTAACGACACCCAGCTTTTCCACTTCCTGTGCCACAGTATTGGACGAACGCATGAGCCCTGTTCCTCTTGTCCAACCGATAACTGCTCCACATATAGTGATGTAGGTCGACCAGCTTTCGGAGTGGAAACGATTAAAAAGCGTTTTCAACCCGATCTTTGACTCTGCATACAGACCATCGCCGCCGAAAGTGCCCTCGTTACATGACATAGGCAGAAGAGCCATTGTTGGTCTGCAGTTAATGCGCCGCTTTTCTTTCGCTTGGCGAACACATCCAATGAGCCGCAGAAGATTGACCAACATTGTTCTTAGGGCTAATTCCTGACGAGTTCCTAGTGTATCAACTTCACCCGCTTGTGGAATAGCCGCAAATGGAATGAGATAATCCAGGTCACCACCTGTAGGGGACTGGGCACCGTATAAATGCTCTATCAATGCTACACAATCCTGCTTGCTGCCCTGGTTCATGGGAAAGACCGTGAGAGACGCTCCTCTTGCCCCATACCGGCGATACATTTGCTGATAAAAGGTCGCACTGTCACAAACCGCCCGACTTGTAGCGACCACTACACAGGCACCACCACTCAAGAGTCCCTTAATCACTTCGGCCGCAATGGAACCAGGCCCAGCACCTGTTATCAAAACCGCTTTTCCGATGAATGTATACCCTGTATTAGCTCCAAACTCCAGAACCGTTTGGAATATGCTAGTGACTTTCGCATCGTATCGCCAATCGCTTTCGCCTTTTCGAGATTTTAGATGGACAAAGGGTATTATTGTCTTGCAGTCCTCTGGGCACACGCGGCCTTGGCGCACGACATCTGGATAAAAAGAGACTGCTCGAGGTACTTCAACGTATTCGAGTTGTCCTGAGTCGGTGAGGATAGTCTTTGGGCTCAAAGGTGGATGAGAGTAGATGTACAAAGGATCACTTGCTAGAGCTAGCTTTCCTAACCGAAGGGCCTCATTCAACACAAGCCGAAAGTTAGAAGCTGGGGAGAGTATTTGATCTGGAAATTGAAGAGACCGTGATGTCTCCAGCATAGATTCGACAATGTCGCTACAGCTCGGCTCCCAGCGGTTCAACATCCTACGCAAATGGCTCGGAAGAGCGGCGTTAGTCGGATTAGGGAATAGCTTGTGTGACCATTGGATAAGCTCTTCCCGCGCCCAATTCCACCAAGAATCATAATGCCGAGCCTGATCGGGATCGAAAATCGGTTTTGTACCATGGAGAAACTGGTCATCAAATTCAGTGTCCCATCTGTCGAGCCTCTCCTGATCCACTGCGTCGACTGTAGGCTTTTCCGACCCGTTGATCTCTATTTGGAGATACTTAGCAAGAATATCGAATTGTTTACGATAGTAGACTCGTTGCTCTTTATCGTAGCTTTCCAGCTTGGAAGAATCCACGACGGATGGATAGCCTGCGTTCGGAGTATTATCCGAGTCAGCAACAGGGATCAGAGAAATCCCCTGAAAAGCTGTGTATCGATTGACTAGCTCATCAAGATATAGCCGCGCAGCACTTGCCTTGGGCAAACGGGCAGCAGGTTCGATGGTAGTCGCAAGACAGAGAGGAATGATGGTGTGAGACTTGGTAAAGCCCCAGCGGCACTGTAAATAATCTTGCATGGAGGCCTGGTTAAATCCGGCAGGCATTTTGCTTGATATGAACCTCGCAATCAACGTCGCCATGGACTTAGCTGGCTTTCCACAAAAACCACTTTGGAGCGCGTCTCCCAGTGCAGCCAAGGCCATGTCTTCTACTCCCTCGGGGACCTTGCCAAACTCGGCAACAAGATCACCTACAATTTCATTTTGGAGGGTTGATTTCCCTACAAAGTCAGCATCGACTCATCCAGTTCACGTCAAGTCTAGTCATACCTCCGGAGAGCTCCCGGATGGTCTTGTTCATTGGGACCTGATCAAATGGCCGGCGTAACTTCTGAGCTGTCATAACAAGGGCAACGTGGCCGGCCGAGAGAGATACGTCAATACTGGGAGAAGCTCTCATGCCATATGCCTTAGAAGGATTGCTTTGTTCTGGTTCCCGCAGGATGACAGGAGGCGAAACAAGCGAGGAGGAAAAGGTCGAAGCTAGTGAACTTGACTTCCTTGCGTCGTGCGAGGAGGAACTGGCCTCTGGATATAAATAAAAGATATCGTCCTGATTATCTTGATAGGAAAAGAACTGTAGATCAGACCACTGCGAAGGGGCATAGAGCTTGTAGTGCCTAGCAGCGGATCTTTCGGCCATGGTCGCAAGTGTAGTACGTGGACCAACTTCAATAAAGCGAGAGGTTGCAGAGAAGCCGCCAAGTAGTTGATTCTGCGTCTCAATCCTAGAACGTTTAGGGTGTGCTGGCATACTATCACTATTGTGGAATAGACTCACCACCGCACAGGGGACGCTAGTTGGTACCTGCATTATCAGTACGCACGATGTGTCAAGGTAGTATGGAGACTCACGCTAGCAGCTCAATAAGTAATTTGAATGCCAATTCCTGCTTATCCTTACGTTCGAAGTTCCCAGGTGAGGTCGGATCCATGGTCATGGCGCAACACGTGGCCGTGACGAACGGGCCTCACTAAGCTAATCTTTTTTGGGTACCAATGTATACTTCCAAATTCAACGCAACAAACACGATGAGAAGGATATGACGATGATGCGTGATAAGCAGGAACCGATGATCTCTGACGGTGAACTTCAAGTGTACCGGGTATAGTAAGGGCTCGATGAAGCAGCGGAATGGTAACTCATGGTCGGATTTCATGCTCGGCGGTTGACACAGTTATATTGATCTGATCGTCCGATATTGAGTCAAACAATAATGATCAATTTCCGGGACAATAGTGCGGTGTGGGGTAGGACAAAGAAAAACTCCGTCTGTGAAACTCCGGTGGCGATCGCAAGAGCAAGCTATATCAATAGTGGCTACTCCCTCGAGTGATTGATAACGTAGCTCAGCTATCTTGTGAACTTACAGGCGTGTGAGGAGGTAGAAGCCCGATAGGTGGCGAATGAGGGTGTCTTGATTCTTCTCAGAATCTCATATTGCAAGTGTGTCCGTCAGCCTTCTATGTTGTGCGCCTTTACGTTCTGTGTGCTCTGCGGTCTAGAGAGAGGTAGTATACATACCGTAACGGTCGAAAAGCTCTGAAATGGCTTCTGTGCTGACGGAGTGTTAGGTCTGGTACATGAAAGATGGATCGGAAGGTGGCGATGATGGAGGCTGCTCCTCTATCCCCTGACTCGGCAGCAACTGTGGCCATGGACTCTCCGCCATCCACGGTTCCTGCCTCACCGTCTACTAGTATTGACTTGCACTTACAATATAAGCATATTTGCTTGACTCTTCCCATTCCTTGGGCTAACTTCACACTCCTCCATCACCAAAAGAACGCCTTTCTTCTTTCGATATCCTCATCATTTGGCACCAACGATTTCCAGACCTCCGCCGAACTGGCTTTAGCCTACATTGAATATCTTCTTTCGCAACCAAATCTTCCCTCGTCGGCTCTGATAGTGCTGTTGAAGGCATTCGACCACGAGTTTCTTGCAAAGACAGATATTCATTCCCTCGTTGTGGAGCTATCACCGACCCCTGAAAAACGACAACGGTGGCTAAGGGTATACTATGCTGCAGTCAACCGTCAACGTGAAGGTGGGCTTGATAGAGAGATGAAGACTGTCGGTGATTGCCAGAGCAGTTTCTTTTACAATGCCGAAACTCGCCAGTTCCAACTGATGGCGGTTTTTGGAGGCCAGGGAGATGCGAGTCGCACGTGTATACAAGAGCTATCCGAGCTCTATGCTACATACCAGCCGATGCTCCAGCGCTTTCTACGGACTATGGGATCAAAGCTTGCTGAGTTGTCCCAGCTACCAGAGTGTCGACAGTACTACCAGGGACGATATTTTGACATCGAAACCTGGATTACCAACACTACAACCATCCCCAATGTGGAATTCGTGGCTAGTGCTCCTGTGAGCGTACCAGTCATAGGGCTATTGAGCCTCGCTCGATACAGTGTCACTTGTCAGATCTTGGGGGTCTCGCCGGGGGAGTTGCGAAAGTTATTTTGTGCGACCACAGGACACTCTCAAGGTCTTCTAATATCGATCGCCATTGCCGTATCAGACTCCTGGGAGTCGTTTCATGACGTCTGCCGGCTAGTACTAGAAGCTTTGTTCTGGCTAGGATGGGAGAGCCATTACCATGCGCCTCGAATTACAATACCTACGTTGCACATGACCAGCAAAAGTCAAGACGGAGACTACGGCGTACCATCATATATGCTCAGTGTTCGCGGGACTACACGGGACCAAATAGAAGACATCCTATTCTGCGTAAACCGCTGCCGGACAAAGGAAACACAATTGTATATTTCGTTGATCAATGCCCGAGATCAGTTCGTTGTTGCTGGCCCAGTCGCATCCTTGACACATTTTGATAGCTATCTCCGAGCAGTCAGTGCCTCCGGGACAGACCAGGATCGGGTCCCTTTCGGTAGCCGAAGACCATCCTTCCAGCATAGCTTCATGCCGATCAGCACACCCTTCCACACACCATACCTTCGTGCAGCTGCGGAGTCTTTGAAACAAAAGTTCGCAGATCAACAATTTCTCCCTCAGCAACTGGCAATTCCGGTATACCATACCAGGACAGGCCAAGATTTGCGTGAAACAAATGAAAACATTCTCCATCTAGCCTTCGATGCTATTGCTCAGGAGGTCTGCGACTGGCCTACTGCAATAGCTAGTCTAGCCGATCAAAATACTCGCCGCCCGCTTATATCACACATCGTTGTTTTCGACCGTGGCGGTCTGGGTTCGTTGGTGAAGAAAATTAAAGAAGGTCAAGGGGTTCGAGTGATACAAGCCGCTGATCTCGACTCCCGGGATCCTGAGATAGGGACAATGAAAGACTTATTTTGTCCTTGTTCGCTTGGCTCTTCGGCAAGGTCCCAGCCTTGGGGCCAGCGCTTCCAACCTCGGTTAGTTGCAGGGGTGAAAGTTGGGATTGAAACTCGTCTCACGGGACTCTTGGGAGCTCCACCCATAATGGTGGCTGGAATGACACCTACTACTGTGCATTGGGACTTCGTGTCGGCAATAATGAATGCAGGCTATCATGTAGAGCTAGCTTGTGGGGGTTATTATAATGCTTCTAGTATGGAGTCGGCCATATACAATCTCGTCCGCAGCATTCCTCCAGGACGAGGCATCACCTGTAACCTTATTTACGCCAACCCTCGGGCCACTAAATGGCAGATTGCCCTATTGCGTCGTTTATCGCGTGAAGGAGTTCCCATTGACGGTTTGACGCTTGGAGCCGGCGTGCCATCGCTGGAAGTTGTGAATGAGTTTATTCAAACACTGGGCTTGCGGCACATTGGCTTCAAGCCAGGATCGATAGCAGCAATAAAACATGTGATTGATATCTCCAAGGCTCACCCAAATTTTCCCGTTATCCTTCAATGGACAGGCGGGCGTGGGGGAGGTCATCACTCCTATGAGGATTTTCATGACCCCATTGTGAGTACTTACGGATCCATACGGCAGCAGCCTAACATTTATTTGGTGGCTGGCAGTGGCTTTGGTAGCGGCGATAGCATCTACCCATACCTCACAGGGTCATGGTCTGTAGCCATCGGGTATGCGCCGATGCCCTTCGACGGCGTACTTTTGGGGAGCTGTATGATGGTTGCTAGTGAGGCTCATACCTCCCAGGCTGTCAAGGATGTGATCACCGCAGCACCTGGGTTGAAGGACCATGAGTGGGAGAAGACATATCATGGATCAGCCGGTGGCATCATTACTGTAAAGTCAGAAATGGGCGAGCCAATACATAAGATAGCGAACAGGGGAGTGCTCCTATGGGCTGATATGGACAAGACTGTTTTCAGCCTACCTCGGAAAGACCGTGTTGCATATTTGACCAAGCACCGGAACACAATCATCAAGCGCCTGAACGCTGACTTCGCAAAGCCATGGTTTGGTCGAAATCGGAAAAGCGACGCAGTTGATTTAGATGAGATGACCTACATGGAGGTGTTGACTCGGCTTATTGAACTAATGTATGTCCGGCACCAAAAGCGTTGGATCGACCCTTCGTATGCAGAATTCATATACGTGTTTGCTACCCGCGCCTTGGAAAGGTTACCAGCCAATCTGGACAATTTGGAGAGTCTTTCCGAAGCCGTCCTGCAAGAAGACCCAGGTCGCTTTCTGCGCCAGTTCGCCACTGTTTGCTTTACTGCGGCTGATGATTTTCTGAATCCCGAAGACGTCTCGTTCTTTCTGGTGCAGACTAAGAAGGATAACCAGAAGCCAGTCAACTTCATCCCGATCCTCAACGATGACTTCGAATATTATTTCAAGAAGGACTCATTGTGGCAATCCGAGGACGTTGACGCTGTCATTGGCCAGGATGCAGGACGAGTATGCATTCTTCATGGCCCTGTGGCAGCCCAATATTCATGTGATCGGGGCCAATCAGCAAAAGAAATTCTGGACGCTATCGCAACTACTCTCACTATCAACCTTCAGCGAGACATGTCAGCCGAAGAGCTGACTATTGGAATAGACAGCGGCTTAGTCACACCGGACTCCTGGTCCACTGTTTCACCTGGAGTTAAAGATTTTGTCATGGATGATATATCTACCCCATCCTCTACAGCAGTCTCGGAACCCGCCGACGATCAGGCTATTTACCCGGTGGCATTGAGGTATAGCCCTGGTCGAAATGGTCCCGCTTGGGTGCAGGCGGTCCTGGAAGATAAATTCGTCGTGCAAGGAGGGACGCGACAACGGAATCCATTCTGCGAGTACGTTGTGGCCTGCCCCGAGCCCGTCATTCGCTACAATCCGGATCATCCAGAGATATCGATATTGGTTCGTGATCGCTTCGACATGACATCTACAATAACGATCACATGCCAAAATGGAGTCGACGTGAACGTCGAAGTTCATCCTCCATATCAGCCCAACGCTCTACAGCTGTTTTATCGATTCGACCCTAGCCGAGTGTTTAGACTCAGTGAGGTGATGGAAGGCCGGAATCAGCGTATCAAGTCGTTCTACAGCAAGCTTTGGTTCGGTGAGGATACTATCAGCGACAGGACAGTCCACGACATATTCAATGGGCCTTCAGTGACGCTTACTCGCGCGATGGTCGAAAGGTTCACCCGGGCTGTGGGTGTGGCGTTTCCCGACCATCGGACTAATGTGACAGAGTCCGATATTTTGCCCATTAGCGTCGGAATTATCCTCGCCTGGAATGTCATCACGCGGCCCCTCGTTCTCGGAGATATCGAAGGTGACCTACTTCGACTAGTCCACCGATCGAACACTTTTGAATACGCTGCCGGTGCTGCCCCCCTGCGACTTGGCGAAACAATTAGCACCCAATCCCGGGTTCAGGCGGTCTATGTAGAGGACGCAGGCAAGGTTGTGGTTGTAGAAGGCCAGATCACCCGCTCGGGAGAGCCTGTGTTGAAAATCACGTCAACGTTTTTGATCCGTGGTCCCTTTGACAGCATTGGGAACACCTTTCAACACATGAAGCTTTCCGACTGCACGCTTCATTTTCCATCCAAGGTAGACGAGGAAGTTTTGAAGCAGCGGGAATGGTTTCGCCCACTCGGTTGTCTGCCACCACTGGTAAACAAGACGGTGGTATTCAACGTAGAGAGCCACGTCACATACAAAGACAACGGGCACACCAGCCTTATTGTCACTGGCAGTGCCCATTGCCGGGTACAAGGTCATGAGTTACGGCAAATAGGGGAAGTTGATTTCACCTGCGACGACTGCATCGGTAATCCGGTTTTGGAATTTCTCGAACGCAAAAGAACAGCACAAGCAGCTCGAACAGATTTTAGAACACCCAGCTGGCCTGGTCTATCGTCGTTAGAAGTTCAAATGCCTGCCAGCAACCAAGATTATGCCCAGGCATCCAAGGACTTCAACCCTATTCATGTCTCTACCATTTTTGCCAAGCTGGCTCAGTTACCGGGTACTCTATCTCACGGGATGTGCACATCTGCGATTGTGAATGCCGTGGTGGAGCACCTGGTGGTAAAGGGCGATCGGGCTCGCATTCGGCGATTCTCTACCAAGTTTCTGGAAATGGTGATGCCTTCCGAGATATTATCAGTGCGCTTCGTTCACACAGGAATGGTTGAGGGACGAATGAGACTGGCTATTGGAGCTTATCGAATGACAAACGGGGAAAAGGTGGTAGAGGCAGAAGCCGAAGTTGAACAGCTCGCAACAGCATATCTCTTCACCGGCCAAGGTAGCCAAAGCAAAGGGATGGGAATGGACTTATACAACTCCAGCCGCAGCGCAAAGGCATTATGGGACGAAATTGACGCACACCTATACAATGCTTATGGTATTCCATTACCCTCTCTATGGATACGGTGATGCTAATGAGGCGATAGGCTGGTCGGTCCTTGACATTGTCAGAAATAATCCGAAAACACTCCACATCCACTTTGGAGGCAGACAAGGTCGCAGAATCCGTCAAAACTACCTTTCAATCACCGTTGAAACAGAGCTTCCAGAAGGTGCCCGTGTCCAAAAGCCTGTCTTGGAGGACCTGACGCCGGCATCAACATCGTATACCTTCCATGACCCCAGAGGACTGCTGTATTCGACACAGTTTGCGCAACCGGCAATTCTGGTGTTTGAGGCTGCGGCTTTTGCAGAGATGCGCGCCCGAGGTTATGTGTCTCGCGAGGCGATGTATGCGGGCCATTCCTTAGGGGAGTACGGAGCACTGTCTGCCTTAGCAAAGTTTGTACCTATAAGTTCCTTGGTGGAGCTAGCTTTCTACCGGGGCTTAATGATGCAAGCCTCTGTGGCACGGGATGGTGGAAGGAGCAAAACGTATGGTATGGTGGCTGCAAATCCGAAACGCGTCGGCAAATGTTAGTACTCCGGACATGCCATCTAATCGCTTTAACGGGCGAGCTAATTAGCATAGATTTTGACCAATGTTCGTTGAGCAGTCTGGTATGCATCATTGCTGCTGAAAGTCGGGAATTGCTAGAGATCGTGAACTTCAACGTGGATGGGGAGCAGTATGTGTGTTCAGGGACGGTAATTGTCGCCAATGTACCTGGGCTCTGCTCGATACTAATAGTTCATCAGACAACCAACCTTCATGTCCTCGGAAGACTTCTGGACCACATTGCGCAGTGTCCCAACGGCCCAAAACAAATCCAGGAGGCTATCGACTCCACTGACGCGTCGACATCGGAGCTCCACATAGTGATCCGCGACCTCGTCAATCATGCCAAAACCCTTCCCAAACCAATCGAACTACAGCGCACCACAGCAACCATTCCTCTGCAGGGAATCGATGTGCCCTTTCATTCTAGCCATCTACGGTCAACGGTGGATATGTTCCGACAATGTCTACTCAAACCCGGACTGCTCGAAGGCAATATTGACGTTGAGGAACTAGAGGGGAAGTATGTCCCCAACCTAATAGGGAAACCATTTTCGCTGGATATGGAGTACATCAAACAGGTTTTCGAAGTAACACAAAGCCCAGTTCTTGGAGAAATCTTAGGCATTTAATATACAGCATTTTCGTCGTGATTAGAGTATTGTCATGGTCCCCAAAGCCTTACTTGTTTCCACCGTGTGTGTCCCAGTAGTATTTCTCGGCATCATCCCGCTTACATGTTAATATTTGCCAGGCGCACTACACCTGTGCCGCTATAGAGCAACAATCGGGATATTTCCGCTGTATAGATACATTCTGGATTATGTTAAAAATTCGAGGGAGCACAGCCCTGCGGGTATCCTGCCGCTGAAGACCTTCTGTGATGAGGGAGGACGGGGATATATATATTCGAGCCTGAAGAACATCCAATTGATAGTAACAGTACTATATACACGACTTCGCAATTGCTTTCCTACTAATTAGGTTCATCCAGATGGAGCGGAAGGTTAGGGCGAAAAGGCGGCTTCGCAAGCCCTAATATCTCAGCAGGTGACTTCTATATTCCTGTTCCACCTGCCTTAACATGCCTTCGATGTCAAAGTACCAAATTTTATGTGACCTGCGTTTGATTTCCTCATATCCCTTCTCCATGTCTGAGCCACAGTGCCGGTCATTCCATTCATAGATGTCACAAGCCTCGCGACTACTTTGCACCAGCCACTGAGAACGTTCACGACGCACTGTAGTAAAGGCTGAAAAGGCAGCCTCAAGAGACGGTCCTTTCCGTACTCTGCGAGTGCCAATGGTCAACTGCACAGCGCCCATCAATACAGTCAAGGATAGTGCATCTTCAACCCCAATCCCAGCACCAGCACCATGATGCGGCGAGGACGCATGAGCAGCATCACCAGCAATACACACGCGTCCTTGCGAGTAGGTCGGCGCAGGATACTCGAACGAATCGAACACGCCCCATTTTTCCACCTCCGCAGGCAACAGGTCAATTATAGCGCGTACTGTCGGGCCCCAATCCGCAAATGCCCCTGTAACCTCGTCTTTTGTTACTAACTGAGACATGTTCCGATCAAGTGGCCAGTCATTGGGGTCTGTCACGAAGGCGACCACGTTCATCAGTTTCTGTTTGGCAACGGGAAAATGAAGGACGTGAGCGTTCGGACCGCCGTACATATGTTGATTGTGCGCGCGGTAGTGCCCGAGCCGTTCAGTTGCTTCATCCATGGGAACGAGCCCTCGATAGGCTACCTTATGCGTGTAATGTGGATATGAAGCCGGGCTGTCTTCTCCTAGAATGAGCTCGCGCACGCGAGATTTGATTCCATCACAGCCGATGACTAAGGGTTCATGAGTCTAGCCCCTTCAATGGCATCGAACACAAGGAGAGCTTACCAGCATCAGCCTGAGCCACCGTCCCATCACAAAACCTCAACACCACCTTACCAGCCCCGTAATCCTCCAGTGTGTGCAACCGTTTAGCCAACTTCACCACGCCATCGGGCATCAGTTTCATAATTTCATCCAGAAAATGCGCCCGATGACACCCTTCGAACCCCTTAGGCCCACCGGACAACTTGTAAAGCTTCTTCGAGCTCATATCGTCCGGAGTGTCCGGGTCATGAGTATACCCATCAATGAATTGCATATTGTTATTCGGATTCTTTGGGTCACCATTCGGCGTCGCCACGATCGATACACAGTCCATAATGCGTTCGTCAATCATGGACATGCATCTTCGGGCATTGGCCGTGAAGGCGATTCCGGCACCAATCTCGCGCAGGCTGCGTGCTTGCTCGTAGACTGTTACTTTGATGTTTTTACGTATCAGGCCTAAGGCTAGGATGGCGCCGATGATACCGCAGCCTACAATGGCGATCTCTAAGGGCTCGTCAGCGACACGTATCTCCGGGGCCGAAGCGTATCGGGTGGTATGGGGATTTGAGTCTTTGTTGGGGCTGCTCGAGGGAAACCATGAGTGCCTCAGGCGAGCCAAGAAGCGGGTTAGCATCTTGTTGATTGAGTGCTGCTATCTGGCTTGGTGAAAGAAATCCAATGTCGCGAGAGACGATGATTACTTCGCGGTGGTAGGTCACCAACAGAATCAAATTGAAAGCTGGCATATCTGGGGCTGATGTGGTTGGATTGGGCTAAGTGAAAGGTATAGCTTGGGAAAAAGAGTTGCCCACTGATGGCTACTCACATGAGAGTCTTACAAGGGGCGTGGTCTCGGCTAAATCCTGCGGAGTTGAGGCCTGTACTACGAAATACTGCTGATGATGTGTCAAGAAAGGGGGTTTTTGAGTGTGACTGCAACTGTTTACATACTCCAATATGCTTGTTTCGGCCGTTCCACCGCGGCCAGACCTCGATATATTGCCAACCACGTACATAGCCGAAGAGACATTACTCGTCTTGGGGAGATTTGCCCAGCCTACTAATTTTACGAACCATAGAACATCTGATACACAAATGCAACCAAGTAAATGAGCAACTTAAACCATACACCAATCACGTTTCTCAGCAGCGAACCCTAACCATGCATCTCAGTGCCCTATCGAACAGCCATATAACTAACATCCTAGCCAACGTGTTGTCTTGGACCGCTGTGTCCAGTTCATCGACGACCGCTATATTTAGCTTGTTTAACGTCCCGGTCCTCTCTCCTTCCAGATCAATCACCCGATCTTCACTCTAGCCAGTTAGCACAGACACGGAAGGGTTTTAAGGTGACATATAACATTTTCTACGGTTCGTTCATGGTACGGTGCAACCTCACGGAGGAGAGTTCAGCCGGTCGATGTTATGTGTGGCTCGGCATGTAGGTCCGGTCCAGCTGGTCGTTACACATTTGGACTACGTAGAACAAAACCAAATCGGGCCTCGTCGCCCACCTCGACCTCTAGAAGATGTCTGTTTACTTTCTTTTGCAAACACTCGCGGTCATGTGGTTCGACTTCTCACCAATTCATCGTCTCCCGGGCAAAGAAAGAGAGTCCATAGGAAGTAAAGATAGGAAGACGATGTCGTTTGATGAGATTACCGCTGCCCAGCCCGAGAAGAAGGGTCGGGAACTTGGGCCTGATAAGGCTAGCCATAATGATGGGGTCCGGCAAGGCGCCGAGGAAACTGAAGGAGTGCCTACCTATGATGACTTCAAGCTGTCAGTAACGGGCCGTTTGGTCTTCTTCACATTATCCATGCTAACACTCATGGTGGCCTTGGATGGAACCTCGATTTCAGTGGCACTACCTGTAAGTAGACGTTGACTCCATCTCGGGGATGATAATTAACCAGAGCACAGAAAATGGCTCGCGAGCTCGACGGGTCTGCTATGGAGGCTTTCTGGAGCGGGACATCGTTTCTTCTTTGTTCAACAGGTAAAAGGCCCTAATACCGCGGGCCCAGGTCCAAACTAACCAAGTCAGTCTTCCAACCAAGTATGGCGACGTTGTCGAGCATTTTCGGACGCCGTCCGCTAATCATCATGTCGATTGTGTTGTTCTTTGTCGGGGCACTCGTGGCTGGACTGGCGAGTAACTTCGCGCAGATCCTAGTTGGTCGATGTATCCAGGGTGTGGGCGGAGGCGGGCTGGCGATGCTCTCCGAAGTAGTCGTCACAGACCTGGTGCCGTTGAGACTACGCGGAAGCTATTATGGTATTCTCAGTGCCATGTATAGTCTGGGGTCAGTTCTCGGACCTATTGTAGGAGGAGGTCTTTCCGAAAAGGTGACCTGGGTATGTCTCTGTCTTGCACTTCAATATTATGAGCCCCGTCTAATATAACCAGCGATGGATCTTCTATATCAACTTCCCTTTCATCGGAATAAGCGCCGTATGCGTGATCTTCTTCTTCCGCCTCGCCACGCCAACACAACCCCTAAAGCAAAAGCTCCTCCGCATCGACTACATCGGAACTATCCTTTTCATCGGCAGCGTCTCCTCCTTCCTAATCCCCATCTCATGGGGCGGAGTAATGTACCCCTGGTCCTCATGGCGCACCCTTGCCCCCCTCCTCATCGGAGCAGTGGGACTCCTCGTCTTCAGCGTATACGAGTATCACAATCCCGAACCAATGATCCCACACTCCGTGTTCCAAAACCGCAGCGCAGTAGTCGCCTTCATCGCAAGTAGTCTCCAAGGTCTCATCCTCTGGTGCGCCCTGTACTACCTTCCACTATACTACGAAGCAGTTCGCGAGTTCTCACCCATAATCACAGGCATCGCGCTCTTCCCGGAAACCTTCACTGTGGCGCCCTCAGCCATCGTCTGCGGGATCATCGTCACGATAACGGGCCGATACCGCTGGGGTCTATGGGTTGGGTGGTCGATCTCCACCATAGGAAGTGGACTTCTCTGCCTCCTGAAAGTCCACACAAGCACTGTGGCCTGGATTTTTCTTAATATCCCTGGCGGTCTTGGTTTGGGCATCCTCACGGCCGCGATCGTATGCACGGTGCAAGCCTCTGCGACCAATGAGAACCTGACGACGGCGGTTGCCATGGTCGTTTTCTTTCGTGCGTTCGGTCAAGCGGTCGGTATCGCGGTAGGGGGAGTTATTTTTCAGAATCGCATGCATCAGAATCTCCTCAGGTACACGGAATTGGCGCCGGAAGCGGCCGAGTTGAGCCAGGATGCTGCGGCACTGGTGATTGTGATTAAGGAGATGAGTGATGAGGTTATGAGGGAGCATCTGAAAGAGGCGTATACGGATAGCTTGAGGATTATCTGGGCGAGTATGTGTGTAGTATCGGTGATTGGCTTGGGCATGAGTGCGTTAGTCGAGAAGTATGATTTGAATCGGGCTTTGATGCCGGAACTAGGGCTAGTGGAGGAGAGACGGAGTGATGAGGAGGAATGTAGGACTAGAGAGAAGACGCAGAGTGGTCCATGAGCATTAGTGAATATATTGATCTCGCTCCCTGAGACTAAGTATAGCTTCCACCATATCGTCAACCGTTTATAGCGTCCACGTATAATCATTCAATATTAAAAACAGACGGCCAGCCCTGCGAAGCATCCCTCAAAGCACCCTCAAGCCCCCCACAAGACCCATTCGCCCAAGAAATGCCCAGGTCGGCCTTCCGAACCTGCCACGACATCTCAAACTCCCGAATCCTCCCCTGAACCTCCGTCCGATTAAACGTCGTTGCATTCGTCCTCCCCAGATAGTCCACAAAAATAGACCACCGAGGCACATAATAAGAAGAGATAAGACCCGCCCAAGCCTTCGACGCATAATCACTAATCTCCCCAGTAGGACCCCACAACGTAACTTGATTGCGGGCATTATACTCAAAGACATCCTTCGAAGAGGAACTATTCCCCCACATACTCGCACCCGCAATCCAACTCGAAAGGGAGAAATTCCTATCACAGGATAAGATACGGTCAATGGCATTCAGGAACTCAAGAAGCTCCCGCCCTTTCGTCCGAGTATCCGTTGTCCCCGACCGGGAATTCCAAGACTGCACGAGATCAGAATAAATCCACACAAAAGCGTTCCCCATAACCTGCCGCGTAACATCGACAAAATCAAACCGGAATACCGGATCCTGCCAAAGCCCTGGATCTACCTTCGTGGCATTCAAAAACAATCCCCAGACATCCGTCAAAACAACCGGATCATAAGTGACGGTAGTAGCAGTTGGATAATGTCCCGTCCGCCCGACCAAGCCCTCGACATCAGGACTGAGCTCAAAAATAGACTTCGTAACCGCATTCGTCGTCAGGTTCGTATTGTTATATACTGTCGTCCGCAGCATATCCCACGCTTTGTATAACTCACGCGGAACAGACCCATTTCCAGCATACCGACGAGACACCCAATCCCGGACATAGACCCGCGTATCAATAGGCGTTGCAGACCAGGCCTGATCAAGTAACAGATCGTACACGATCTCATTCCCCTCCTGCGCCTCCATCGTAAGTCCGAACCCAACGAGCGAGTCGGACTTATTCAATGCTTCGATTGGGTTAATTGTTACGTTCATGATCTGCCCGTACATGCCCATACTCCCCCCGAAATCGTGCAATTGGCACCAGATCCAAGGTTTCCCGAAGTAGGACCTCGTCCGCTGCCATTGGGGCTGGGACTCGGAGTAGAGATCGAGGATTAGCATGTCGTTGGGATTCTGGACTCCATCTAGGTAAGATGATATACGAGTCAGGTTCCAGAAGTTGCGGTTGTTGTAGAATAGCCAGCCTTGCATCAGCCAGATGGATGACGGGCTGGCTTGTTTTAGGCTGCGCCATGTGTGGTATGATAGGTTGTGCAGGGAGGCTGGGTCTCCGGAGGGGGGATTCATCTCGTTAAATTGGTCGATGGCGTATATGTTCGTGATGTTTCCAAATGCGGAGATTTGTTTGTGTATGATGCTTTTCTGTAACTCGGTGAATGTTTCGTCAAGGGGACTTAAAAATGAGACTTCCGTTAAATTGGGAGGAAACCCAGACCACTGCTCGCCGTCCAGAATACCAGCGTGTGGCTTAACACGGCGAAGGGCAGAGGGGACAAACCCCGAGAACCCCGGAAGAACGGGAGTCATGCCCAGCTCCACGATGCGGGCGACTATTTTTTTCTGGAGGTCGAACTGCGCTTCGAGCCATGGGATACTCACTCTGCCAGGGCCCCAGGATCCCTGGATATTCCCCATCCGGTTCCAGGCCTGAAAGGCCGGGCCGGAGAAGAAGTGGAGGATGTCGGAGTCCGACAGTCCAACGTCTCGGAGGGAGTCGAGGAGGACTTTTTCGTAGCCGGTCCAGGCGAGGATGAGGTTTACGCCTCTCAGTGCGGCCCAGTCGAGTTCTAGTTCCCAGTCTTCCCAGGTCCAGAAGGCGGTTGTGTAGGAGAATGTTACTGGGGGATATACGTGAGTATGGGTGTGGATGTAACAGATAGATCCGTACCTGGGTTGAGATGGTATCGCCATGGAACGATACTTCTTCCCTTCAGCGGCGAGTTCAGTGTGGGAAGGACTTTGGGGGTGGTATGTAGACGACTACCGACGAACCAATATATATCCACGTGAACGACATCGGTCAAATATCGATGGAGCCTTAAGTAATTGTTAGAATGTTGTGAGCAGACGCTGGGCAGTTTCGGAATACGTACCCTGTGGCAAGGGCACTTAGGGTGCTACCTTCGACGTGGATGGTGCCATTTGTAAGTGTTGAGACTGCATAGGCATCGTTGAGGTTCTTATCTGTACTAGAGTTTAAAGATTTGTCCGTCAAGCTAAATACGAAATTGTCGACATGGTTGGGAAGCCTCCTTTGGACAAGATCGATGATGCCTTGTGTTGACTGCTGCCCGTCTGTGGCACAAGAGACAAGAAGAAACAAGCACACCAGGAAGAATAACTGTAGAACAGGCATCTGCGTAATTAAATTGAAAATATCTTTTGCGTGGAGTGTCTCAACAGATTTGGAAATCCCTCAGATGGCGTTCTTGGAACGTGCTCAACTATTTGGCAATTCCAAAAACCCTTTCAGCAGGTCACTGTCCTTTAGAGGAATGTAAAGAACAAAAGAAGAAAACATAAACTGCAACGCAATGGAAATTTGGATGTCGTCTATCCGACTGGAAATCCAGCCCGCCCAAGCGTAGATTATCAAGGGAAGTAATTAAACAGGGATGATATCGCGTCTCTTTCCTCCATCAGAACGGAGATGAATTCGCTGGGGAAGGACAACATCAAACCCAGTGAGTCTGAAGGACAAGCTACTCATTCAAAAACCAAAGCCATTGAGCATGGACAAAGTGCGACTAGATTGACGTAAGAGGTGCCAAGAAGTGAAGAAAAGAAAGATAAGCTTAAAGCATATAGGCCCCAATGACGTCTTATACTTTCATAGAAAAACAGATCCAATAAAGCTCAAAAGGAAAATCAAAAGAACCTTAGATCTACACGCTAACAAGGCATAAAGGGAAGAAGGGGGAAAAAAAGGGAGAGAGAGAGAGAACCGAAGACCATTATCCAACACATTCCACCAACTCCCCCCAAACCTCATCCTCCGCCAAGGCCCGCATCTCACTCTCATGCAAACATACCAGCGCCTCCATACCCTCATCACCCAATACCGGCCCCAGATACGAAGAACAAGGCAAAGGTCCAAAGGTCGGTCTCCTCATCAAACCAGGTTGTCCCATCGGCCCGAAATCGGGGACTTTAACGTGGGCGACCGACGAGCAGGAAAAGTCCGTCTGCGGGTTAAACGACCCGCCGTAGGCAATGTCGGACTTATCCGATTCGTTCGCGACGAAGGTGACATAGCTACGAAGAGCGTATTCATTGCTGATATCAAGGATAGCCTTGCGAAGGAGCGCGGCGAGTCGAGACAAGGAGCTGTCTATGACCTCTTGAAATGTGAGCCGGATATTGCAGATTCGGACCATGTGGCCTAGATATGCCGGGGAGAGTTTCATGACGCGGCGGAAGTCCACGGCTCGACTGAGCTTGGAGATTGCCGCTGGAGTTTGTAATCTTTTGAGTCGGACGGCGATTATGCGTTGCCAGCAGAAGGCGGTAATGGCATCGTTGAGGGAGAGAGAGGTTGTAGAGGGATGAAAGTCTTCTGGCCTGCTGTTTGCCAGGTCTCGTATTTTGTTGACTGATGCCACTGAGAAACGATAATATCGCCATTTAAAAGACGCCAGAAGCTCCGGTGGTGGGGGTGCCTTGATGATTACAGCTGGCTTCAGCTCGCCGTGGTCGAGGAGAGGTTCGTCCGGTCCGAGTAACGCAATCAAAGAGCGACGGTCGCGATTCCCCTCATCAATCTGGAACTGCGGGATAGGTTCGCCCCTCAAGGCCGTAGCTAACAGGTTCACAATCTGAAAGACACCCGTTCCATCAATGATATTGTGTTGTGCAGCCACATCCAGAAGCAGTCCGCCCCGAATGATATTCGCCTGGAAGTCCAGAACCGGAGCCGGGTCATCTTCCGTTTCCTCATAGCTTTCTGGGAAGCCCTTGCGGAGGCTTAAAAGGTTTCCAGGCAGCATGGTCGATGGTCCATGCGCCGCGCAGAGTTCGTCGTAGGGAACGCACGCTGTAGAGCGATCTTCAACGCGAACGAAGGTATGATTTGGAGATTCCCATCTCTCGCAACGGGCGACCTTGAATGTGCCGGAACTTCGCTCGTCACTACCTTCATTGATAACCTTGCCAGCGAGGAAGGGTAATGTCTTCATAACTTGGCGAACGGCAAGTTCGATGTCCCGTACAGCGGTTTCGCGCTTATCATCGGAAACAGAGAAACATATCAAGATGTGACTGTAGCTTTTGAGGATGGGCAGTTGCCCGATCACATCCTGGATGTGCTCAAAGAGAGCCATGGTAATTGATTTTGGTGCTGGCTATACCCGACCGCACGTGCGAAGCTCGGTTTGGCAGAAAATGGATGCGAAAGAGGAACCAGTGAGTAGAGGCAAGTACCACCACTCGTGAATGGAGTCAGTTCAACATGACAAGATTTTGTTTGTTGTTGTGACTAACGGTATAGATATATGCTGGAGTGGCATTCACAGGTCTACAGAAACTCTCAATCACCAAGAAAGCCCGAGCCGACGAAAACTCCGATGTGAACCGAGGATTAATAGCCATGATACTGAACCTTTAGTAGTCCGATGAATCTTGAGTATTGTGCTTCCTCCTGTGTCGGGCACGGGGTTATCCCAATGGATCTGAGATGATGCTAGAGATTGCCATCACGAAGTCCGTTGGGGAATATGCCCAGTCGGGGTAAACCCTTCAACCAAGAGATCTGAAATTTCCGCGCCAGATTCGCCCCCTAGAAATTCAGCAAACATGCAGGAACAATACGAACGAGGGTTGAATTGATTCCTACGATTTAGCGAAAGGGGGTTGATCCATGACAGTCGTCGGTGGCTTGCTCAATCACCATCCTGGAAAGGTACTTGGCATTGTTGGCCCAATCAACAGCGGTCGAAGCATAGCGCGACGAATGAATACACTAGGATCCCTAGAGTTGGCTATCGGCGTTCAAAAATAATGATTGGAGAAAGATTCCTCCGCCATGCCACGGAGCCTGGCAACATAGGGGGGTTGGCAAATCTAGAAACAAGGAGATAGGGGGTGTTGCACGTACTCTGAATCTAGATCTCAGAAAGAGTTGCTGTTTGCCTTCGTAGGCTGTGGCCACGCAGGAGTTACACATGTACCTCCAATGTTCCTATACGTTTGATTCAACTCAACCTTCCGGAAAAAAAGAAGCAATTATCGATAGCTCGACGTACTGTTACCTGGAGTACTTGTCAACTTTTCCAAACACAGAGGTTTGGCATCAGAAAAAGCCACAGTTTCACTATCGTCGTGCCCAACAGTGGCTGCCGAGCAACCTTGAAGAACGCTCTATGGACTACAGGTGGTAACGCATCGGGTGGCAACGTGAAAGGTGTCCAACACTGTGGATATGCCAGCCTATATAGCAGCGAGTGAAAAACGCAAACAGTTACTCACTGAAGATGTGGTGAGCTTTCCTGGAGGATTTTGTGTACGGACGTGTGGGACACAAGAGAAAGATAATCTTCCATGGTAGTCAGGCCTCGACAAGTCTAGATTTGTGATTTATCAGTACGTGGGACAGGTTCAAGGCTAGAACCGTAAATGCCATGCTTCTATTTCGTATTGTGCGGGAAGATCGTACTTGCTACCCCTCGTGTTGTGTCTGTGCTTATGATTCTGCCGGTTGGCGCGCGCTATGGCAAATGAAGTCAGCTTGTAAGAAATTGAGATACGAATCGACAGAGTCAAGATCGCATACCCAGCTGAGTCACCAATAGTGGACAGTTGGTTTGTGCTATGCGGTGGTTCCCCCCACAATCCCCTGTAAGATTAGATGTTCAATTCGAGACATGACTGAAGTCCACTACACTTGAGCCGTGGGAATAGCTTTGAAATCAGCAAATCAAATTCTGAAAAGGACTGGATTATCCGTCAGCACCAGGGGCGACGGCTAATGAGTCTCGTCCCTAATGGAGGGTCCATGCCAGTTGACAAGAACCCCCTCGATAGCGACCTCCATTCAGCAAATTTGAAGGGCTTACGCTGTAGAATCGCGACCTGTTACCTTGCTAAATTGGTTTTAGCTGCTTCCCACCTACTACAGCCAAGCGCCAGTCTCTCTGCACCCAGCAGGATCCCGTCGCAGGATGGCGCGGGCCATACAGCGCCCTTCGATGGGTGGAAGTGTCGCCAGTCTGTTTTTAAATCCAGCCGGCAGGTAGTGCGACCGTTGATTGCATCCTCACTTTTCTTAAACGAAATGTGGTTCTGGGATTGCCCTGGGTTGTCGGAAATGAGCCCGTGTTATGGATGCAATACCTGAGTCGGATTAAGATCACTGTACGAGACAGGACGAATATGAACATGCCGTCTGTGCATTGCAGTAGAGCTTTTTAGGGGCAAGCCAAACAGACAAAATGATGGGACGTACCCTGGCTTCCATTACTTCTACCCAAGCCATTGATCGGTCCTTTCATCCGATAGGATCACCTCCCACACGCGACTGTCAGCAGATCGCAGCGCCGTGCATCGTAACTCTCACATTCTATCTCTATTCGCGACAGGCACCACAGACGAAATTAGATCTGCCAGGTCTGATATCGTACAGCAGGTACAGTATCCCTTTACTTGAATGAACCATTCCCATCGGTGGAAGCAACGCTATCGATATAACCACAAATAAGCCTCGGCATCTCGCGAATAGAAAATGGTATCCACTCCGACCATTTCCCGTCAACGACCCGGTTCTGCTTGCGAAGAATGCCGTCGACGTAAAGTACGCTGTGATCGTGGACGTCCTCAATGCCAAGTGTGCTTTGAGACTGGTATCGAGTGTAAAATCAGTACCACGAGACTTCCCAGGGGCCCGCGTAAGGGGCAGCTCCGGACCCTGCGGACGCGAATTGGTAAGTTTTGCTCGACCACGAGCGAGGTCTGTCTGTGCTCACTTTGGCAAGCTGCCCTGGAACGTTGCTTGGCCGATCAGCACCCAACCATCAATCATCAAATGGCTGGTTTATTTGATGGTTCTGGAGTTGAGGGTGACTCCGAAGACGACCCCCTCCGTGATATGCCTGCCCTGCCCGAGTCTCTTCCCGACATATTCTCGGAGGGCCAACAGGCTATACCCCGATCACCAAGGTCTCTCGAGCCTCAGCCTCCAGCAGGTGGTCTAGTCTCTGATCTGATGCGAGCTGACCTGTAAGACATCACATGAGGACCCAGGTGCATTTAACAATTGACTAACCCTCTTACAGAGACCAATTATACTTTGATCGTGTACATCCATTTGCTCCTATTCTGCAGCGATGGCGATACCACGTCTGGGCAAAACAGCTAAAGAAGAGTGAAGCACAGATTTGCCTACAGTATGCGATGTGGACAGTAGCCGCGTCGCTATCGGCTCACTTCCAATCTCTCCGGGACACGCTTTACCAGGAGACGCGCCGGGCCTTGGATGCAATGGACCTCAAAAGCCCCACAGGCGGAATAATAGCAATCGAACAGGCTCAGGCATGGGTCCTTGTTTCTATTTACGAATACATGCAACTGTCACCGCAGCAAGCGTGGATGAGTGCGGGGAGATGTTGTCGTCTAGTCCTGGGTATGCGGCTGTATGAGATAGACGATCCGAATAGTCCACTAACAATGGCTCGCGATCATGACCCAAATTTGGTAGACTGGACAGGGTTGGAAGAGCAGCGTCGGACATTCTGGATGGCTTATTCTTTGGACCGGTTTATTAGTTTCCACAATTCGCTGCCATATACACTTAACGAGCAGTTGGTATGAACACCCCACAAGACAAATGATGAACCGCCACTAACGTATTCAGATTGCGACTAGATTGCCGGCCTCTGAGGAGGACTTCCAAGCGGGCCGCCCATCAGTGACACGATTCCTGCCGGAGGTTATGACGAGGGGCGTGAATAATGAGAGTTCTATTGGCCTATCGTCATTTAGTGAATGCATCATCCTAGCCACCATATGTGGACGGGCACTGTCCCACCGACAAACGGTGGTCATTGAACAAATAGATGGAGACATGGTTGATGAATTCTGGACTCGCCATCAATGGTTGCACGAAATGCTCACCCATCGGATTCAGGTGCTCTCCACTTCTCCACAGGTGGATCCGATGCTCCTTTTTGCGACAATTGTGGCACAAACTTTAGTTCTTTTCTTACATAGTGTGCTGGAATCAACAACATGGAAGACAGGGGAGCATCTATTAGGAATTCTCGAGTACGAGCAATTGTGTGTCATGGCGGCACACGAAGTGGTCAACCTTGTGAAGTTGCAGAGTCAGCTTGGATACTTCAAGGTATTATACCCGTACCAACCATGAAAGGAACGGTCATTGACGATATAGGTGCATCCCTTGACTCCGATCCCGATAATGATGTGCACCGAGTTCTTCACGTCCCATGCATATCTCGATAGTTCATTCGACATCATGCTACAGGAGCTCCTCGAGTGCCTTCAAGATTTAGAACGAGTGAAAAATCCAAGCCAGAGTCCCGGTTTATCTGTTTAGCAATCTAGTCTCGCCTGTTGGTGCCGTGTCCGTATGAAGCAGTCTATGGGACCCGAAGAAAAGGAATAGCTGGTTGCGTGGCGGAAAGCATAATATCGGTTATTCAATAGATAATGTAGGCTGGACGTGGTACCACAAAAATGGATTCCCTTCACAATTCAAATAATTGTTCTTCATAATGAGACGTAAACTGGGAGACACCGTGAGATGAGTTGTGGCAAAGAAGGCTCACAGCCTACCTCATCCAAGGACATATATTATCGCCGTTGGTTCGAAGGAAACACGCATTCATGGAACACACTTATCAACCGCCAACCTCGCGGTAAGAGACCAGCAGGGTGCAGCCTCGGTGTGACAGCAAGGCAGCTGTTAGTGGTCCAGAAGTTGGTTGTGCATCTTCTTTGTTTGAGCTTGGAGAGGGGGTCAACCATCCATCCCGAGTAGATATGCCGACGACAAAACTCCGCCCGCAACGGCCCCGAGCAAAAGGAATATTAATACACTTATAGCCATGGGCTACATCGAATAGGACAACCCCAAAGTATCTTCACAAGTATCATTTGGTAGTGATCAGGCTTGTGACGATTGGATTGACGCATGGCAGCAAAAAGGACAGGGACTCATTCTGTACACGGCCCTTTCCCTCCCACCTTTCCTTTTCTGCTTCGTCGCTGTCCGGACGGATATGGCAAGCAAGCTGATCCCCCCGAACGGGGGCCAGACCGTCCTCATCTTCGGCTGTCAATGTCTCTCGTTCAACGCCGATGACTTTAAACAGCTTCGGGATACGGTAATCGACTCCCCAGAGTACACTTGGGTACAAGATGTCCTATCGGAACTCCCAGCATACCATCGTACAGCAGCGACTAAGTATCTCCCGAAAATAAAGAGAGTGCCGGGTATACAGCAACTCCGTGATCTAAAAGAATGGTTTCGCACCGGCGAAGTACCAAGCGACAGATTTCCGCTGCCATACATACAGCTTGCACCATTACTAATGATGGTCCATTTCACGCAATATTCGCAGTACGTTCATTTAACACATTCATGGTGTTCCAAAGAAGGCGATCGCCCTTTGACAGCAACCTCAGTCGTGGATGTCGTAGGATTTTGTATCGGCTTCCTGAGCGCTGCTATTGTTTCTGCTGCTGGTAGCCAAGAACAGTTATGTGAATATGCTGCTGTTGCTGTCCGATTAGCGACGCTTATGGGCGCGCTTGGTGATGCACAGGAAGAGGAAGAGGAATACACATCGCTCGCAGCAGTGTGGAAAGTTGCTGGCCTAGATGAGGAGCTGCCAAGGGTGCTAGAAGCATTTCCAGAAGTACGTTTACCTTGTTTTTCAATATAGGGGCAAAGCAGTTGACAGTGTAGTCATATCTCACAGTGCGATTCGACACTAACCGCGCCACTATTATGACTCCTCGTCGAACTGTCGGTCAACTCCAGGAGGCCCTGCAGTCAGCCGGATTCGGTGCTACCCAAGTCGACTTCAATGGACGTTACCACTGGTCAGGGCATAAGGATACGCTGCAAGCCCTATTTAAGATGTGCGACGCGGATCCAACCCTTCAGCTGCCTGATGTTTCTCGATTAGTGCGTCCAATCCGTGCCAATATTACTGCAGACGTAACGTTTAACGGCCCCCTCCATGAACTAGTACTACGGTCAATCCTGACACAGCAGTGTCAGTGGCTTCACACATTCTCTGGGGTATATGAAGCTCATTTGAAAGATACCCAGTCACTGATTGTTGAATTCGGACCGGAGCGATGCATCCCGCCCTCATTCAAGCGCAATCTTGGTGGCCGAGTTGTGCATTTCGCAGATCTTGATCTGGACCCACTCTGGCGGATTTCACCCCTGCACGATACGCCACGAACCTACGATAGTGATATTGCAGTGATTGGCATGGCATGTCGCGTGGCTGGCGCAGACGACCTAGAAGAATTCTGGCAATTACTGTGCTCAGGCGAGTCGCAGCATCAAGAAATGCCTTTCGAGAGATACCGCAATTATGAGACGCCATGGAGGCCAAATGCCATCCGACCGTGGTTTGGGAATTTTGTCCGGGATTTAGACGCCTTCGATCACAAGTTCTTTAAGAAGGTCCCAAGGGAGGCCATGTCTCAGGACCCCCAGCAGCGCTTGCTTCTGCAGGTCGCTTACCAAGCTTTAGAGCAGTCTGGGTACTTCCATTGGCCTAAGAACGACAAAAATATCGGTTGTTATATTGCCTCGTGTACAGTTGACTACGAACACAATGTAAACTGTCATCCGGCCTCCGCATACGCCGCAACAGGGTTACTTCGAAGCTTCATGGCAGGCAAGCTGAGTCACTATTTTGGTTGGCGGGGCCCAGCATTTTGTATTGATAGCGCATGTTCTGGGTCAGCTGTTGCTCTCCATCAAGCGTGTCAGGCTATCCTCGGGGGAGAATGTACAGCAGCACTTGTGGGTGGCGCCAATGCAATCATGAGCCCGTTGGCATATGACAACCTTGCAGGAGCTTCATTTGTAAGTCCTACAGGTCCTTGTAAACCATTTGATGCTAAAGCAGATGGTTATTGTCGTGGAGAGGGATTTGCCGCAATCTTTATTAAAAAGATGTCACATGCTTTAGCTGATGGTGATACTATCGTGGGAACGATCGCTTCCACAGCTGTCGAGCAGAACAACAACTGCACGCCAATAGTGGTACCTGACGCTGAATCCCTTGCTGGTCTGTTTACCAAGGTTACCCGAAGGGCACACCTTAATCCTAGGGACATATCAGTTGTTGAAGCTCATGGGACTGGGACGCAGGCTGGTGATCCCGCAGAATATGCGAGCATTACACAAACCCTTGGTGGTCCACAGCGTACTGCTCCCCTGGCCCTCGGATCTGTTAAAGGACTGGTTGGACATACTGAGGGTGTATCCGGCCTAATTGCACTAATCAAGGTCTTGTTGATGATAAACGAGGGCAAGATCCCCCCACAACCAAATTTCGACACCCTCAATCCACATATAATAACATCGCGGGAGGACCAGGTCGAAATCAAGACTTCTCTTGAGCCTTGGGAGACATGTTTCCGCGCGGCTCTGATTAATAACTATGGGGCATCAGGGTCGAACGCATCTATGGTCATCACGGAGTCTCCGACTGTTACTAGAAACAATATGCCGTACCCTATTCATGATTCCGACTATCCCCTCCCAATTCGGCTATGCGCCTCAGATGAGGACCGACTGCGTGATGGCGCTCAGCGGTTGCGCCGATTTATCAACCACCGAACTATCTCTGCGCAACACGCTGCATCGTTGGCGAACCTCTCCTTCAACCTATGTCGCCAGTCTAACCCAACATTAGATTCACAATCAGTTTTTAGCTGTCGCTCCACGGTAGAACTAGACGCCCAGCTCTCCCGCATTATCGATGGTGACAGAGGGAATATATTCAAGCTCAAGAAGCCTGCGCGCCCGGTTGTGCTGTGCTTCGGTGGCCAAGTATCTACCTTTGTCGGATTAGACCGCATGATTTATGATACAATCCCACTGTTTCGGCATCATTTGAACGAATGCGATTCTCTGCTGCAGCTCTTGGGGTATGACAGTCTATACCCTACTATATTTCAGCGAACGCCCATTGTCGACCACGTCCGATTGCAGACAAATCTTTTTGCTTCGCAGTATTCCTGTGCCCGATGCTGGATTGAGTCTGGGCTAGATGTCGCTGCTGTTGTTGGACATAGCTTTGGCGAGCTAACCGCTCTATGCATATCAGGAGTGCTATCTTTACGTGATGCAGTAATTCTTATCGCTCGTCGTGCAACCCTCATTCGCGATAAATGGGGAACCGAGGGTGGCGCTATGATTGCCATCGAGGGGGACAAAGAGGAAATTCAGCGTCTGCTAGAGAATTTACACCGCACAAACCCTAGCAATACCGATATAGTGACAATCGCCTGCTTCAACGGTCCGAACAGCTTCACGTTGGCTGGCGCTGCCGCCGCGATTGATGCCGTTCAAGCTGCCGCGAAGACCGAATTTCCTAAGTTCAAGGTAAAAAGGCTATCTGTCACGAATGCCTTCCACTCATCCTTGGTTGACCCTTTAATGCCGGCTCTCAGAATTGTGACGCAAGACTTAAGTCTCACCCAGCCAACAATCCATCTCGAGCGGGCAACGGAGCATCAATCGACAGGTACACCGCCGTCGACGATAGTTGCGGAGCATCTCCGCCAGCCGGTTTACTTCCACCAGGCGGTGCAGCGACTAGCAGATAAGCATGGCCCATGCGTCTGGCTCGAGGCCGGTTCTAACTCTAGCATTACCTTGATGGTCAATCGGGTTTTTGGTTCCTCGTCAGGACATCATTTTCAGGCTCTTAACATCACGGGTGACGCTGGTATTCAGAGCATAACTGATACAACAATTAGCCTTTGGAAAGCAGGCGTGTCAGTAAAATTCTGGGGCCATCATGCACGGCAGACGAACGTATATGCGCCAATATTCCTTCCGCCGTACCAGTTCGAAAAGAGCCGACATTGGATGGAAAACAAGGTACTTCCTGCTCTTGGTCTAACAACAGACAACACGAAAACCGTTGACTTACATCCATTCTCTTTTGACGGATATCAAGATAAGCAGGAGCGAGTCGCCAAATTCACCATCAACACCTCGCATCCACAATACCAGGAGTCTATCGCGGGTCATGTGGTGTCACGGACCGCACCAGTTGCGCCCGCGTCTCTTATGCTGGACTATGTTATTGAAGCCATACGCAGTCTGCCTGAGGGCAAGGCCAAAATACCTCAAGTCCAGAATGTCACAAGCGATGCACCGCTTTGCTTAGACTCGTCTCGTGACCTCTGGATTGAGTTACACGCGCAGGATGCCGTGAAACATGTATGGGATCTAAAATATCTCAGCGAGCATCCGGGGAAGGGACCGCGCTCGCGTGTACTTCATTGTTCTGCACGACTCATCATGTTCACTCCGGATGACTTGCAGATACACAGCGAGTTTGTCAGGTACAGCCGCTTGGTCAATCACCGTCAATGCATACAACTCTTGGAAGACCCCGGTGTGGATGATGCCATCCAAGGTCGGAATGTGTACCCCACCTTCGCTGAGATTGTTGACTATTCTAAGTCCTACCGCGGTGTACGGAAACTCGTCGGGAAAGGCAATGAGTCTGCAGGTAAAGTATTCAAGAAATACACTGGTCGGACATGGGCCGATAGGTATCTATGCGACTCATTCAGTCAGGTCGGGGGATTTTGGGTCAACTGTATGACTGATCGGTCACCCTCCGACATTTACCTAGCCAGTGGTATGGAGATGTGGATGCGAAGTCCGATGTACGCTGACGTTGTCACCCCTCGACCAGAGACATGGGACATCCTAGCAAAGCACGAGCGAGGCGACGATTGCTATGTCAGCGATATATTCGTCTTCGATCCGATGACGGGACAGCTGGTAGAGCTTTTCTTGGGGATGAGGTATGCTCGCGTCCAGAAAACTGCCTTCTCCAAACTCTTGAGCAGTTTCGCGCCTGGGTGTGCCGCTCATTCAATCAACAATGCTGAGTTGGTGACAGCAACCTCGTACTCCAAGACAGGGGGCACAGAGACCGCAAAAAAGAAGGCAAACCCTGGAAGTGACCTCACAAATCGAATAAAAGCGGTCGTGGCAAATTTGTGCGCGATGGACCCCAGCGAAATACGTGACGATGGCAACATGGCAGACGCCGGCGTCGACTCGCTCATGGCGATGGAAATGGCCCGCGAGATGGAGGTAGCATTTCAGTGTACGCTGCCTGTCATGGAGCTCATGGAGGCCGATACTTTCCGGGATTTGGTGAACTGTGTGAAAGCTGCTGTCAGTGATTGTGATATATATGAAGAGCAGGATGATAGTACGACTACGGATGAGGTCAGTCTCGAAGAGAGTAATCCAAATCGGGATCATGAGCATACTCATTACGACTCTCATACCACCCTTTCGCCAAATCCTCCAGACCTTTTCCTTCCCCAGGAAGCCATCCTCGAAGCATTCGGAGAGACAAAGGCCCTCACCGACCAATTCCTGGCGGACAACCAATGCAGTGGCCGTATACATAGTTTCGCCCCACTGCAGTTCCAGTTGTGTCTGGCTCTAACTCTCGAGGCATTTGAACAACTCGGCTCTTGCATCCGTAATGCATCAGTAGGTCAGAGACTCGATCGCATTCTCTTCGATTCTCAACATACAGAATTAGTGAGTTACCTCTATAATCGACTTGAAGAAGCGAGGCTTGTCGATCTGGATGGTGCTATGGTCATCCGTACAGCCATTGCAGCACCCAGCAAATCCAGCACCTCTATTCTGGAGGAGATTAAGCGCATATTCCCCGAGTACGCAGGAGCTAGCAAGCTAGCCTTCTTTACTGGGAGTAAACTTGGGTCCGTGTTACGCGGCGAGCAAGACGGCCTCCAGCTGATTTTTGGCACCAAGGAAGGTCAAGAATTAGTATCGTGGATGTATGGCGACGAGCCACACAATGTTGTTGGGTACATGCAGATGATGGACTTCATTCAGAGATTGGTGCGGAAAGTGACGACGAAAGGTGTCGAGCGAGGACCTCTGAGGATCCTTGAGATGGGAGCCGGTACCGGTGGCGGCACCAAAAGATTCCTTCCAGTTCTGGCACAACTTGCCATCCCGGTGGAATATACATTCACCGACATCTCCCCAGCATTCTTGGCTCAAGCCAGGAAGCAATTCAAGCAATATCCTTTTGTAAAATATCGCGTCCACGATATTGAAAAGCCCCCTGCCGACGATCTTGCCGGCATGCAACACATCATTATAGCTAGCAACGCCGTTCACGCTACCTCCAACCTACAAGAATCCACGCGAAATATGCGAAAGGCTCTGAGGCCAGACGGAGTGGTCATAATGTTGGAAATGACTCGACCAGCGTTCGCGATTGATATCGTATTCGGTCTCTTCCGCGGCTGGTGGGTCTTCAACGACAGCCGCAATCACGCCATTACAAACGAACAGCGCTGGGAGGCGGACATGCATGCGGTTGGATATGGCCATGTGGACTGGACGGATGGACATTCACCAGAAGTCAGCGTGCAGAGAGTCATCTTTGCTACCGCATCTGGAACCCAAAATGAACGCCTGCCGCTAGGTAACCCTATAGGCACAGCGCATGCTCCAGCGAGGGTAGATAACATCGCTAGGAGAAAGGAAACAGATCAGTATATACGACGGATTGTTGAGGGATTTAAGGCACCTACATCTTCCAACTGCGACTTCCAGGTAGATGGGCAGGTCGTGTTAATAACCGGAGCAACCGGTAGCCTAGGGAGCCATGTCGCGGCACATCTCGCTCGACGTCATTGTGTCAAGAAGATCATTTGCCTAAACCGAGGTACTTCCCATGCGGAGGCATCTCAGCGACAGGCCGTAGCATTTGAAACCCGCGGAATTTCGCTAGATGCTGACGAGATGGGCAAATTAACCGTTTTGGAAGCAACTACCTCTAAAGCCAACTTAGGCCTTCCGCCCAAACAGTACGATATGCTCAGGGCAACCGTGACACACATTATCCACAACGCGTGGCCGATGAATGGCGCTTCGGCATTGCCGAGCTTTGAACCGCAATTCCAAGTGATGCGTAACCTAATTGACCTTGCACGCGACATTGCGTCTGTTCGTCCTGCGGACGCAGTGATTAAGTTTCAGTTGGTTTCCTCCATTAGCACCGTCGGACATTATCCGCTTGTCACCGGCCAGAATGTAGTTCCGGAAGAAGCAACCAGTATTGAATATGTGTTATCGAATGGATACGGCGAGGCCAAATTTGTTTGCGAGCGGATCCTAAAGGAAACACTACAACGATATCCACATCGCTTCCGTGGAATGGTCGTCCGCGCGGGCCAGATTGCTGGCTCATCCAGCAGCGGGTGTTGGAATGTCGCAGAACACCTCCCGTGCATGATCAAATCAGCCCAGACACTCAAGGCACTTCCTGACTTCCAAGGAGATCTTTCCTGGACGCCCGTTGACGAGGCCGCAGCGATACTGGTGGAGCTGCTTCTTGCTGACAACATTCCAAACCCGGTATATCATATCGATAATCCGATCCGTCAACCCTGGAGAAAAATGATTCCCATCCTGGCAAATAATCTTAGTATCCCCATCACTAACGTGGTCCCTTTCCCCGAATGGATCCAGCGGGTCCGAAATTTCCCGGGATCGAGAGAAGATAATCCCGCAATCCTGATGGTCGACTGGTTGGAGGAGAACTTTGAGCGGATGTCATGTGGGGGAGTACTCTTGGACACGACGCGGACTCGGGAGCATTCCTCGATTTTAGCGAGGCTCGGTCCCGTCAGTGAGGAGGTCACTCGGCGGTACTTGGAACGTTGGAAACAGTGTGGATTTCTGCATTGAGCGTGTGATGTATTTCAGATGCTATGTTAGTTGGAGCCGTATGATTGCTCAACTGGGATCAACCTGCGACCTTGTCATTTCCGTAGATCTGACATTAGTGCCACTGTAACCGAACTCGGGGCAGATGTGCATGTTCACAGGTCAGCGTGCTAATGTTTGCTATTGGGGCGTTTCGTCTCAGGGAACAGAGGAACTTCATGGAGGTAGTCTCGGATTAAAGATCAAGGCTTCAAGATCGATTTTCAACAGAAGAGTCTTTCGATTTTCTTTTTTACCCAGGCCACAAGAGCGAGTAATTAAAAGTAGGATAAGGATAAGGATAAGGCTGGACACGAAACAATGGCAGTATAAGGATTTTACCGGAGGCGCTCCCGTGTTTCCAAGGCAAAGTGATTGGCTTAGCCAACACTTGCCTCCGGAGTTCGTTCCATTCAATTGGGGAAATACTGATATTGGAGGGGTACATACTTCGTAGACCAGCGTGGAGAGCTCCCTCCCTTGTCTTGTTGCATAGTGAACCATAATAATTATTTAAAGAATTCCGCTGTGTAACTCAAAACAACCTGGGCCCCATGTTTTCTAAATACATCCGAGACTATTCCTTATACAAGGTGGGATGTTCCACCCCACGCTTCTTCGGTGCTAGCGGGTCTTTCTTTTGCTGCCACTTTCCTCTGACTAGCACAACATCAAAGACACGAGAGTGAGTCAATTCGAACCTCCCTTTTCAAGTGAGGTAGACAACTATGGCTTCAATCTTCCAATGGGTTGTAGAACTATCATATATCCTTTCCGGAGAATGCGAGACATAATGTACGAATATAACAGTAACAGTCCGTCCGACACAGACATTAGCATATAGGTGATTTTATTTGTTCTCACTCAATTATACAGCTTGATAAAAATGGTGGTTAGTGCACAGAAATCAAAATTTTACAAGGAATTCCTCGGATGACTGTGTTAAGGACCACCGCACGTCCCTCCGTAGTATCCCCCAAAGCCAGCCAGTCTTTGGGGTATTTATGGGGAGAGAGCAGAGGAGTCAGGATGTTCTTGCCGGGACTTAAAGGGAAAGTGGCCTACTATAGATAGAGTAGCAATATTATGCTACGCAGAGGAACAGCAAATATCTGGGGCAACCTGGTTATTTAAAGGCTGTCCTTCACCCCCAACTTCTGTACTAGATCTTCATTCTTTACCCAACATACTTTACTTCGTTGTGTCTGACTTAAATCGTCACTTTCTTCTCGGGTCACTACTGTTTGGTTGACAGCACTTCGCAATATGGAAACAGGACGTTCTACTCAACCAAATACTGTAGTAAATGGTATCAAAAAGGCACTTATGAGGGTCGGTCTTCAGGAAGATCAGTCAATCATATCTACGTCCCAGGAGGACAGGGAAGTAAAGGTTGCTCGCAACCCCTCTAATCAATGGTATAGTCTGTTTCTCTTCTGGCCCAGGACACATTGTGGCAACTCTAGCTGATATGGGCCCCCCGTTTGTTGCATTTTTTATGACCTCGATGGAAGCTCAGGCAAAGAATTAGGTGAGGAAAGCTATGGATAGTCCAATACAGTCGATTTATTTCAAACTTGGGGCATCTCAAAGGGTCTCATGTGAGTGAGAAGTCCTCGCTGCCACACGCAGGTTTCTGGGGTAGAAGCTTTTTAACAAACTGACTCAAATGAATGGATTTTATTAAAGTAAATAACGTTCAGAACACAGGAGGTTTGTCAGGGGGAAGTCTAAACCAAGCGTCTTATATATAGAAAGATAACCGAGTCAGTAGGCCAACGAAATCAAGAAATTGTGTAAGTTGGGTGGGAATGGAAAGTTTCAACTATTGGCAGAATCGAGCTCCATGCGCCGGCTACAAAATATACAAGCATGTTCCGGAAGTTATCATATATTCGGACCAAATAGCTGCGCTAGTTACAGGACCGGGCACAAAATATATAAGGGGAAGATGTCCGTTGGCAGATTGATCCCATTATTGTTCGTCATTACCGTTTTGGCATCAAGTAAAGACCAGTGACATTGCCTTATACGATGAGATATCCATTGACCAGCTCCCAATAGACCACTTATCCATAATTTGCTATAAAGAAGAATAGGCTCACTGAGAGAAGGCATTCTAGAACTCAGGGAAGAGCAAACAAGCTTAATTGCATTTCATTTCAAGAGCTTGCCATGGTGCTTCGAGTGAATGTTTGGGTAGGTACAGAATTTAATAGGCTAACACTATATGTGAGTCCTCTACAGGTAGTTAGTAAGCTTACCGTCCTGGTATCGCTAAAAATCCAAATGTAGTTTGACTACAAGTAGGGGTAAGAGTGACTAGGGCACAGGGAGAAAGAACGTGACTACTCCCACTTTCCATTTACAGTTCCTCGTCAGGTGTCCACCAACATCACTCTGCCCATCACTCCAGGAGCTCTTCTGCAGAACCCATTCCAGAATTGAGGCAAAATGAAATTACTCTTGCTCTCACTACTCACTACCCTTGCCCTTGTCATCGCAGCCGCCCCCCCTGGACCATGCGCCAAGGTCCACATAATCGCAGCACGGCAAAGCACTTCTTGGCCAGGAGAAGGTCGCATGAAAGACCTTTCGAATTTAATTAAGCAACAGATCCCTTGTTCCGATTCGGAAGCCCTCGACTATCCCGCTTACGGCGATATCTGGCGATACCGGGCCTCAGTGTTTGCTGGTGACAAAGCTATGATAACCGCGATCAGTACATACGCGTCACGTTGCCCGGATTCAAAAATTGTCCTGCTTGGATATTCTCAGGTCAGCACCCGAAATCTCCGCGCTTCTACACGTTCTGACGAGAAACAGGGAGCACATATCATAGGCGATATCCTGTGCGGCTCGGTGGTGGAAATGAGCTTCCCGGCTGTCCTCCCGATCCATCATGAAGTCGGCGCCAAGAGTGGGCAAATCCCCACTATAGTACTGGAGACAATGGCTAATGGATCTCAGTCGTAGCGGCTGTTTCGATGGGAGATCCCTCTTATGTCCCGTGTCTTCCGTATAACTTCGGCACGAGTAAAAAGAAGGGGGTTCGTTGTTCCTCTCCAGGCGTTACCTGCGACTAAAACTGACTTTCATTGTCCAGTTGTTTGCTCGGGTCAACAATACCGTGTGCACCCAGTACGACTTTATTCGGCGGTCGTATTGCGATGAAGGTGACAAATACTGCGCCTCGGGACTCTGGTTTTGGGTTCACAGGAAATACATGAAAAAGTACAAAGAAGATGCCATGCGCTTTGTACTTTCGAGGATCAATGCCTCGCAAAACCGATCAAGGAATGCAGAATGACAGGAGGCTCCCCTTGCTATCGGGTGTATTATTAAGTGAGTTTAGCCTGATCAACCATCACGATCATGGCCTGTATACATAAGAGTCATTAACAATCGTTTCACTTGTAAGGCAGAGGGCTCAGTGACTCACCTCGAGAGGCAGAGGTTGGTGCTGGTCAGTGGCTTCTGAGACGAATGAAACTGTGGAAACATACAAATTGTGCGTTGTATTCAATCGTATCTATATTAATGACATGGTATTATTACTTTCAGATGAAATGCTCGAGACCTTCATGAATGCTATCAGGTTCTTTCTCAAAGAATACTTAGTCCGCCGATCATGTGGTTCCACATGAACGTTGTCTAGGTAACGGCCTAGATGTGATTATACGTTTACTGTACCACGCCACAGTGGAGGCTCTCCTCTGGTAAACCCGTCGAAAGCTTGCGCCAGGTGCAGTTCAACCTCTTTCTATACATCTTACACCTTAGAGGGCTCCATAAAATCACTATTACTGGCTCATACTACCTGCCACTTGACAGCACTTCACCATGTCACTTGATGCATCCAATCTCTTCTCTGTAAAAGGCATTGTTGCCGTTATCACTGGCGGCGGAACAGGTAAGCGGAAGTTCTGCCCCTCAGTAGCATATATTCACAGACACAGGCCTCGGACGCACCATTGCCCTCGCACTCGATGCAAACCACGCCGCTAAAGTCTTCATTATCGGCCGTCGCGAGCAGCTGCTTCAAGAAACAGCGTCCCAAGCCACCAATCAATCTATCATTCCCCTCGTCGCCGATATCACCTCTCAAGAATCCCTAGAGCATGCATACCGCACGATAGCTGCCCAAACCACACACATCGACCTCTTATTTGCCAACAGCGGTATCAGCGGTCCATCCGCCCACATACCACCCAAAGCAGATGGCTCACCCCCGACACTGGCTGAATTCCGCGACCACCACTGGAGCCATTCGATGGCCGACTTCTCGAACACCTTCAACGTAAACGTCACCGGCACCCATTACACCATTCTTGCCTTTCTGCCATTACTCGACGAAGCAAACAAACGACGCCCCAAGCCAGTTCTACATGAACTCGCGGCTCCGCATCCGCAAATCATTGTGACCAGTTCAATAGCAGCATTAGTGAACCGCCCCGCGGGGTTGGCATACTCGTTTTCCAAAGCAGCCCTGCTAAATTTGGTTAAGTCGTTTGCCGCGAATCTCGCACCGTACCAAATCCGGGTCAATGGCATCGCCCCGGGCTTGTTCTACAGTGAGATGGCGAAGCATTTGTTCGAGAAGAAAGGTGTCTCTGGACGCGGAATATCGGACGGGTCATTTGCAACGGATTTCATTCCTCTCACTCGGGCTGGGGATGATGTGGATATTGCCGGTACGATAATGTGGATGGCGGGACGGTCCGGGGGTTATTTGAATGGGGAGACGATTGTTCTTGACGGTGGCCGGACGGCGGTTTTTATATAGATTTCTTCAGTTCCGCAAAGTGTCCCACAACTTGGAAAACTTGTTGGTCTGTGTAACTAAGTTCTTGTCCTGTCTTGCTTTATATTTTGCATTGATGATAGGGTTCTTATTACCTATGAAATCTTTGTCGCAAAGGCATCACTGTACATTGATAATATTAGGCACCATGATTGATAGCAATATAGTCATCCCACAAGGAGCAACCAGGTAAACCTGACAAAATAACCTCATCTGTTCACTTGCAGCGCCAGTAGATGTAGATTACTCTCATATCCTGTACATTCTTTCCTGATAATCTTTCAGTCAATCCGGCCTGTCAAACGCTTCTGGCATTTTGAACACTTCAACCTTCGGAAAGAAAGGTGTATAGCCTTCACATGGACACGTCACAAAGTCCGGCGACAATATTCCCTATCGCACCCGCCCCACTGGCAACGATGGCTCAACCCACTGAGAGTATTCCACGGCTTTTCTCCGATTATGCACTGTTTCAAAATGAACCCGCAAGACTTCTCGAGTTCCAAACAAGTCACTTGCACGGAAGGTTATCATATCTAGAGTTAGGATCCTTCGAGCCCCCACAGACTTGGGTTTGACTCGAGTTGCAATTCACTAACCCAGCCTGGTCTTGACATCGGGATCGGTCTTTAATCTCCTTTTCGAGCTCCTCTAGAGTCTTGAGTCCAGCATACCTAATGATCTTTTCCCGTAATCAAACTCCTGTGCTCTTTGAAATCCTGTTTTCCTCTCCCCATTGTCTAGTTACGAGGAGCGGAGACAAGTTCTGGTATGCTCCTTGTTATTCGGAAAGTGTCGCCCAACAACGAGGATCCATTAATGAACAACAGGACATATTCTAGCTTAAGTAGGCCTAGTAAAGTGAACGGAAAGAAAGCGTATACGAAACCTTCCAGGTCAGAAGGGTTAATAAACTCCAGTCATGGCCTACCAATACCGATGTCGGGCATCTTCCTCGGCATCTCCCTTGAATTGAATATGCGTTGCCATCTCAAATTCTCTGTATACTTGATTAAGGGTATGTAAGAAGTACCTCAGACTTTTTGCTACTTACCCCGTCAATGGTATGCTCCTGGGGTTTCTCTATCGGAACTTGCAATCATGGGAACGGCCAGAAGAAGTGCGGGAAGAGCTCTGCCTGGGTTTTGACATTGCATTCTGCCCTCTTTCTAAACGTCCGTATTAGTGAGTTCCGGAATGACGTGCACAATATTAGTTATGTACTGCTGACTAAGATACTAGTATGCATAGGTCTAGCTAATCAACTGTTGGGCGGCACTTCCCGGATCGACATTCTTCATCTCTTATCTTATCGACAGATTTAAAAATAGCGCCTATCATCTTCTCCTTTTCCCCCGAACAGACCAACTGCCGTCCGCCTGGATAACACAACAACACCTGACAAAATGCCACAATGTCCAGACCCCAACCCATCAAACGCAAACCGATCCCCGTTTTATCCCCCCGGGAAGCAGCTATCCTCCGACCCGCAACGTCCACGCCCACACTGCGACCGACAACCAGCAATGGCAAGCTGTCCACAGCTCCAGCTCCAGCTCCAGCTCCGACGCTAAGACCAACAACAACCTCCAGCGGAAAACCATACCCACCACCAAGCTACGAACTTCCAAGTCCACTTCCACCTCCAATACCAACCCCTCCTCCATATCCAACCCACCGCCGCCCACCCCTCCAAACAACGACTTCAACACCGAACCTCCGCACCCACAAAAGCACCCCAAATCTCCGCAGTGGCCCGTCCACACTCCCTCGCGCCACAACCTCCCTCCCCACGACAACCCCACAAGGAAACGCTCTCCAAAAAGCCTATGGCGAAGTCTCCCACTTCCTCGGCGGCCTAATCGCCCACCCGACAGAATCAACCCGCCACTGCACCATCCTCCGGCACTCCCACGCCATAGTCTTCTACCGCGGCAGCACGACCTCCATCGCCATATCTGTTTTCTCCGACGCACCCCTCCCTCCCGATCGATCATACTGGCTCCAAAGCCGCGGATGGACAGGAAAAACAGGCATGAAAGCGAAGGCGCTATTCCGGCTCACCGACGACTGGCTAGACGTTACGCCCTCGTTCGCCCTGCGAAAGAACCAAGTCGACACCGCCGACGAACGAGCCTGGCAGCGAGACATCGGGAAGTTCCGCAAGAAGGCACCGTCAAAGCTGCTTAGCCACAAACTGCGGGAGACAATCGTTGCCAGAATCCCTGCCGAGGCTGGAGACGGGTACTTCCAGCTGAATCTCTGCCAGCGCGGGAAGAAAAAAGTACTCTGCTCCAGCCCCGTCTTCAGAGTCCTAAGTACCTCGCTAGACCCCAGCTCGCTCCGCGGAGCCAGTCTAACAACAATGCCGCTCGAAGTCGGCGCAATGGTGCTCGGCATGTACGCCCAAACGGCTGCACAAGCAGTCCTGAACCCGGTGACAGCGAAGATCACGAACCGCCTCGACGCAATCAAACCCGGCCTCGCAAAGCAAACAGCCGCCGAATCAGCGTTCACCCTCAGCGGAATGCAAGATCGCATCGCGCGCAGCGGCACTACAGACCAAGAAGGCAGAGCAAAACAACTACAGGAATACCAACAGGGCGCATCGTTGGAAAACGGCCCGCAGCCCCCATTTCCAATCGACTTCAAACCCCGCATCCAAGCACCTTTCCTAGACGAATCGCCCGAAACACCACGGTACTCCCTCACCAAAGTCTCAGATAACGTGTTGGACAAATTACGCGGATACTACCTCGCCTGGGCTCGTGTGGACCCCCAGCCACCATCCCAACCCGAACCTCCAAACTGGCATCCAACAATCCTATCCCTCACCCCCCCAAACCTAACCCATCAAACCAATCTAACACTATCCCGCGCCCTAACAACCCCCAAAACAACCCTCCTCCGCTTCCTATCCCCCACCCCGCTCGCCCCAACAACCAAGCTCCAAATCCGAGTAATGTGCTTCCTCCGCCCAGACATACCTCTCCCGAGCCCGACCGCAATGACAGAACAGGACCTCCTTGCAGTCCGAGAAGCCGCTGCTGAGGCGGAGATACTGGCCGACGCGTGCGATGTGAGCTGTGCGGAGGAGATACTTGAGCATCCGGCGTGGGGACCGGAGGTTTTGGGTGGGGATAGGCCGGGGGGT